>OZ038480.1:74105538-74243038 GCA_964036315.1 Acanthosepion esculentum
CAAGGGGTGGTAGCTTGTTCAATTTCAATTTTCATTGTATCAGTTAATAGTTACATTCGAAAGCAGGGTTATGTTTTAGGATGTTTGATTTTTATATTTATTCATCCTAAACGAACTTTGATGTTGGTTGAACCTTTTTTTGAACTCATGGCTAGTGCAACCTATATATATTATTATGTTTTCAGGATTTTCAATAGAAGATATATTGCATTGGTATACTAATGATTTCGTGCAACATTTATTTTGTAGAGGACAGTTTTGAGGGTTTCTACAATTACATAATTTTTGTTTATACTCATCAGTTTTTGTTTTTATTTTTCCATTGTCTAAAATTTTTTGGTTCTGGTATAAGTGTTTATTTAAAATATTAGCATTATGTTTCTTAATAATTTCTTCTAAGTTATCAGTATAGCTATAACTTAATTCTAGTGTATTTTTATTTTACTTTCACTTGGGAAATGCTTGACTATTAATGCGAGGAATTTTTGTCCTAATTTGTTCTTTACCATTTGGTTGTATGGGGGCGTATACCAAATTATTTTTCTACTTCTGTTTTTTCTATGCTTACTATTTTCATTTTTAATATAAGTTAGTTTTGGGTTTTTGTAGCCACTATCTTTTAGAGCATTATTATAGAAATTAATATGTTCATCGAAAATCTTGTCATTTGCTGAATTTGTACTTATTCTTTTTTGGATAGATAAAGGTATATGTTTAATTATAGTTAAAGGGTGATTTGATTTAGGGTGTATATATAAAGGATTGGTATTGAGTTTTTTATAAGGTGTGTATGTATTTTTCTTTAAATCTAATGTTATATCAAGGAAGTTGACTTTTTTTAATTTAGTGCTGAGGGTAATATTTAAACCCATCCTTTTAAATTCTTTATATAATACCTTTCTAATTTTTATCTCTTTGGAAATTAGTAGAGTTTCTAATAGCCATAAGACCATTGTCCCTGTATAAACCAATGTCAGTTAAATCAATATCATGGTGCGCTGATGAGGATAAACAAAAATTATGTAATTGTAGAAACTCTCAAAACTGTCCTCTACAAAATAAATGTTGCACGGAATCATTAGTATACCAGTGCAATATATCTTATATTGAAAACCCTGAAAACATAAAAATATATATAGGTTGCACTAGCCATGAGTTCAAAAAAGGTTCAACCAACATCAAAGTTCGTTTAGGATAAATAAATATAAAAATCAAACATCTCTATCAATGTACTTCTGGCACCTAAAAGAATCCAATAAAACACCTACAGTAAAATGGAAGTTAATAAGAAAAGCTAGAATATGTAGGTCATTAAATGACCCATGTCCATTATACATACATGAGAAACTATATATTACTAAGTTTATAAAAAATAAAAATATACTGAATCAGAGAAATGAAATAGCTATTTTGTGCCGTCATTGTCAAAAATTTTCTTTAAACAATATTTAAAAATTAAATTTTAAAAAATGAGACCTGGTAATATACATACTTATATTTGATGTGAAAAAATAATTTTAAATACTGTAAGTAATTCTATTACATTTAATTGTTTTATAAAAAATATAGTCGATTAAATTTAAAAGTAAAAATGTTTTAAAATTGTAATTAAATAAAACAGATTCTAACCTAAACATCTTTTAAAATTGTAGTTAAATAAAACGTATTCTAACCTTAACACCTCTCTAAAAGTACTTCAAACACTTAAAAGAATCCAATAACACACCTAAAGTTAAATGAAATTAATGATAAGTTAGAATATGTAGGTCATTAAATGACCCATGTCCTTTGTACATACATAAAAAAAATATATATTACTAAGTTTATAAAAAATAAAAGTTTACTGAATCAGTGAAATAATTTAGCTATCTTTGCCATCATTGTCATAAATTTTACATAAAAAAAAATGTAACCTGTTAATATACATACTTATACTCGATATGAAAAAAATAATTTTACATACTGTAAGTAATTCTAATACATTTACTTGGTTTTAAAAAGAAATATAGTCTATTAAAAATAAAAAATTAAAATTTTTTAGAATTATAGTTAAATAAAACATATTCTAGCTTAAACAGCACCAAAAAATCTTTAAGTATACAAATAGAAAAAATACCATAAGAATTTTTGCCATTACAAATAAAATTTTTATAAAAACCCAGACGGCATGCATTTAACGGATATCAGAATTTGTTGAAAAATACATCCCTACCCATCCCTAAACATAACCCTGCTTTCGAATGTAACTATTAACTGATACAACGAAAATTGAAATTGAACATGCCACCACCTCTTGTCTAGATGAGTGGATTTCTCTGTATCCTTGGAAATGCTCAATTATGAATCTTTGCTGTGCCTTTAAAACTGTAAATTTAAAAATAAGTTACTCCAAAATTTGCTTGAGGAGGAAATGGAACTAATGTCTTTAATTTAATAAAAAAATTAAATTCAAAGCTTTTAGGTTCCATTTTTGAAACATGGTTATTACTGTGTAGCGAAAAAAACATTTTAAATCAGTTCATTTATAATATACTCATATCTCTCTCTCTCTCTCTCTCTCTCTCTCTATATATATATATATATATATATATATATATATACACACACACACATATATACTCATGTATGTGTGTGTGTATATATATATATATATATACACATATACTCGTGTGTATATATATATATATATATATAAATACACACATATATACTCGTGTGTGTATATATATATATATATATACACACACACACACATATATATATATATATATATATATATATAAAACAATGTCTGCTTTATGTTACATTTCACTGTTTATGTTTATTATAATTTAGTGTGTCAAAATGTCATGATGTCTTCCAAATTACATGTGCTGCATTGTGGAATATTTTTGCAAAACCTTTTATATTGAGATGATCATTTTCAGTTGTTCTATTGTCCTTCCTGACAACTCTTAGAGTGCAAATCTATTTTCATTTCACTTTTACATATTGAAAATATATAATTGCTCAAAAACGACTGCTATCTTGAGTTTCTTAGTTAATTCCACAATCGTCCTTTGTTCTCTGAACATATATTGTGGTGCAACAGTTTTTATTATAAGCTGTTGCTACTGAGAGCAATGATCCTTGGAGGGTTTACACTTGTAGTCTTGTGCCAGACTAAGCAAATATTTCCAAGCAACTTGAAATTGCGAAAGTATTTTTATTTTAGTTATGTTAGTCATGCAGTTCTGTTTTAAACCACATGGGGAAATTTTTTTTTATTATCAGGCTTACCCATTAGACTGAGAATTTGCTAACAATACACATGAAATGTTATTCCTAACCAAAACATTAATCTGAACACTACTTTTTATAGGATAGGCCACATGAGATGAATTCTATGGCAGTGAGGACATATTAACTTCAAAATATTTTAAAACCACCAATTATAATAAATAAATAAATCATTTTCTCATTTACTTTATATTCATTTAATTTTTTTAAAAATTATATTAATTCTGTTTCATATTTATTTGTTGTCTATTATTGATGATGAAAAAGGTAATATGGTGTTGTAAGTTCATTTTAAACTTTCTCATTCATTTAGCAACTTTTTTGTAAATTTAAAACTTTTACAATATTACAAAAATACATTCAAGATCAGATAACCCTGTTTCTTTGTAAACAAGTAATGCTTGCTATTTATATGGAGACTGCAACAAATAGCAGGACAGTAGCATAATGGATAGTGCAGGCTTTCAAGTACAAAATCTTATTTTTCTACATAGTCATGACCGTTGGCTATGCATTTTTGCTAGCCATGAACAAGAGCACTTTATCTCATAGTTTGACAGCTAAGATGTGACTTGTCATATACATTGCTGTTGCTACTGCTGAAGTTCATGACCCACCAACTGTGTCCATATCCACTGTAAATGCTCAGGAAGCATTGAAGAATGTCAATGGGTGCAGATTTTATGCCTGGAGGATTTAGTGATACAGTTTTGCTTCATAAAATCTTTCATGTCAAGTGCCATTTCTACTTTGATGCAAGGCAAAAAAAATATATGGGTTATAGTGGGAAGGTTTTACCTCAACTGCCATAATAAAACAAGAGGCAATACTTTCAGGGTGACCCTTGTATATTAAGAAACCCGATTTAGGCCACATTCAGATACTGATATAAGTAATCTGTTAAGCAAATAAGCTTATATTTTTGGATCATTTGATTTTTTTTTTCTTCAAATATGTATTTTTTTAAATCTTTTATAGATTGCCCAAAATGGTGCTTGTTCATGGTACTGAAGATTATGTTGTTCCATTGGTGTCTTCAACTAAATTTGGAGAAGCTCTCAGTGACATTTTTGCAGATGTAACCGTGCGTGTGATTCCTGATTGTGATCATTACAGCATTTTCCTTGACTTGATGTCGCAAGACAGACGATTACATGATGTTATCATGGGAATTATTCTTGAAACTGCCAGGCGTGTGTTTTAGAGATTTTTTTCCCCCCACTATATGTTTAGGTAATAAGCACATTGTTTACTTTGAAGGAGCCAGTTGTATTTGTCCATGGCAGTTTTTTTTTAATTATCAAAGAGAGAGCAAAATTTTCAAGATTTCTATTGTGTGGGACCTCTAAGATGATTGATTAGTATACATGAAAACATTTAGGCTAAGCCTAATTTCCTACATATAACATTTCTTTTGATTTTTTTATTTATCAGCACCATCTTAGTTTTTCAGTAAAATTCTTAAAGTCAATTTCATTACTTTAAAAAAAATTATTGAATTTACTTTGCTCTCACAGCTTTGATATTCTAACACCCAAATTTGGGGGTAACAAATTTCACTATATGTTATACATATGTGTATGCTTGTGTATGTTTTAATAAAGTAAATATATGATGTTCTATGCAGCAAGCACAGCTTCATGAAAGAATATCCCAATTAGATCCCCTGTATCAATAAATAGGTTTAACATAATGAGCTACTTTATTTTCAGACCAGATTCTAACATGACCACTGCTCAGGCACACAGCTCCCTGACTAGTCATCAAGTCAGACTTAGCTGCTGAAGTAAATGTTTGCAATTGTGTATGTCTTTTAATTGAAAATGCATGTCTTTCTGCAGTACATAGGGTATATAGGAACATTCTGCAATGATTTAGGAAAGTTTTTGTCAAAAATTCTATTAATCTTTATGAAGAAAAATCACTAACAAAATATGGCATGATACTCTATTTTACGTGGTTAATCAAGAACAATTAATGATTTTAATCATGATAATTACTGATCCATTAAAAAAGAATTAGAGAAAAGTACTTAGAAATTAGCTTCAATAACCTACTTTAATATTTAGAGAAAAAGACAAGCTGATATTGCTTGCCTTTCTCTTTATTACTGATATAACCTTAAAAATTACATAAACTTTTTACTTCTCAGTTTTTGTTAAACACAATGTTTTATCATATTTCTTTTAAGTTTTAAGCAAAATAAGGACTACATAAAATTTAAAGTAATGTGCATCTTTTTATCCAAATAGATCTTTATTCCATAGCTATATTTTATGGTTTTATACAATTTCCCAAAAGACTATCTTGTTTCTCCTACAAACTGTTTTTAATCCTTTTTTACTTTAGAAATTTCACAAAAATAAAGATTCTGTTAGGATGATTCAATTTGCATTTATATTGTCATAGAATACATTTCTATGTGACTTAGTTCAGGGATTTTGTATTTCATCAGATATAACTTAAAAGTCCCAGGTGAGATTTTTTTTCTGGTGTTTCTTTGAATTAAATTATGACTGTTAAATAATAATAGTGCTAATTTGCCTGTACAAGATGATTATTAATTTCATTGTTTTGCTTCTACAATTTTCTTTCTATCACAAAATGATAATGAAACGAAACACTATTACTCAATTTATTTGGATTTTTTTTTATTCAAGGAAGCTTATTTTCATTTGTAATTTTAACTTGTTTAAATTTTGATGTTGACTATTTTGAAAATTACATGACCTTTAATTGAAGTTAGAATGTAAATCTGGCAGAAAGAATAACTATGATTTAGGTAAGAGTTAAAATTAAACTGGTGCTCAGAATATCAGTGTTCTCCATAATTTAGCAAATGATTCTTTACTGTTGCACATTCCCTTAGCTTCCATAACTGATAAGGTAGAGGCTATGATTTTGCAAGACTTAGTACAGCTTTATAGTGCTATGCCCTCCTGTAATATGAAGATCAGATGATAAAGCTGTCTAAAGCACTTTAAAAATGACTCGGTTAATAACTTATAAGATTCAACATACACTGTTACCTGTACATTTTATCATTTGTAATTGACTTGAAATTTTTATTTTCTCTAAAAGGTTAAGAATAGGAAAATATTTTAAATAGAAATTAAATATTTTCAGTTATTTATAAAAAATATATTTTTTAAGTTGGATTTATTGGATGAGTGAGAGATAGATTTTTTTTTTAATAACATTTTCTCTAAAAACTGTTTCATTTTCTGTCAGCTTTTTCTCAAGGTAATATTTCAATTTCTGTTGAATGGATAAGCATTTTTTTTTTTCTAATACTTACATTTTACCTGTATATTTCCTGCACTCTGAAATGAAGACAAATCTCACAATTGATCATCATCTTACTTTTCTTTTCAAATTTGCCTCTCCTTGTGACAATCAAGTTTTTGAAAATTTTATAATTTTAAAATGATGGAATTGCTAACATTGTACTAAGCTTTTATCTATATTCTGTACTTATATTAATTTAAGATGAATTTTCACATTTCAACAGAATTTTTAAATTTTTAAATGTTAACATAGAGGTCAATACAGTAAAATTTGTATCTTTAGCAAATTTTACATAATACTGTTATTTGCCTTAAGTTTTGATCAGTAATATTTTTTTCTTTTTTTATATTAACAACATATCAAATTAATTGGAAGTGAATTCTACTAGTTGTCTTGGGGAAATATCCCTGCTATCTCTTTATATTGGCATCTACTTCTGGAAATGCATTTCCTCTTTTAAATTGCATATTAGCTCATTGCTGATATACTTTTAATTTTTGGTGTTTGGATCTGCCTACTGAAATAGGAGTTTGAAAGATAGGCCAATTAAATTAGAATGTCTCTTTAATTTGACAAAAACAGTTTGTTACACTAATGTTTGAGTAGTTGTCGCTTTAATAAATAATGACTTAAAATGTTTAATTTATTTTTTAACTATCCTTTCTGATGGTTTTTGTATATTTAAAAAGGTGCGTATTCAGTGAACACCATGCTAGATGTTCTTATACGAGATATTCATTTTTTGTTTAGTTTTTTTAATGGCAACCAAAATTTTCTTAATCTTTAAACTTTCTGAAATTGCTTTGTACAAAAATAATACAGCAATTTTTCAAAATTTTGATACTATTGGTTTTTGTGTAATTTTAAAGATTTTGCAAATATTCAGTATTGCCTCTTGAAACTTTTTTCCTAATCACCTAAAATCTAACTTTTGAATAGCAGTTTTTTTCTCTCCATATTTTGAAGTGCTTCAATCTGGAGTTTCAAAATTAAGCTTTAAGCTTGGTTACTTACACAATTCAAACCTAAAAATAGATTATTAAAGTTTAAGTAACTTATTGGTAATGTGAAACAAGAGTCACTCAGTAAAAACAGTATGCACTTCTGAAAGAAGTTGATTGAATTTCCTTGATTTTATTTTTGAAACAGGAAAGATTATTCCCCAAGGAATCTTTGTATAAATATTAACTCTTAGTGAATTTACAATTCATTGTCAGAGACTGTTTCATTTATAAACATCCTTTTTTAAACATCACAATTAAATTTGTTATGCTAATTTATAAGTAATGACTTTGGTAGAATTTTGGTGATCTAACAAAAATTTGAATGTAAAATATTAATGACTTTTGTCACAAATATGCCCCCCTCTTCCACCATCATCACTGTGTGTGTGTTGAGGGGTGGGTAATCTGATTGTCTCATTGTTTCAATGCAAACTTTATTTTTTTTAAATTGCTATTGTTTGCTTGTTTTTTTATGCATATTTTTCCCCATTAAATTTTTCTCTTTGCTTTGTGGTTTTGGCCAATGCAAGGTTGTCTCTGGTCAAAGACTTTTATTCTTGCTCCAACATTCCCTTTAGAAACCCTTACTCACACAACCATAAATTTAAATTACTTTTATTCATACATTTTTCTTTCAGTTTTTGTAAATATGTGCTTTCATCTTAAAGTTTGTTGTATCATTTCATTTGTATATTTATTGAAAATATTTCTTTGGTATTTCTGTCTAAAATTCTAATTTGTCTAATTTGCAAACTTTTCAGACTTTTTAAAAAATTATTTTTAAAATATTTTTCTTTTGCATATTTTATTCAAATTTCTTTTTTAATTAAAAAAAAAACAACAAATACACTTCAATGAGATGCTTTTTATTTTTGTTGGTTGCTTTTGCTCTAGCTTGATGTTACAGATTGTATTTCACTGCGGGTAGTTCAACTATGTTGTAATCTCAGTTATTTCTGCATTTTGTCTTTGACATATTGTTAAATTTTAGCTCTTATTCAATTTCCTGTTCTCTCTGTAGAAACTTCTGGAAAATGATCTTTTAAAAATTTTTTGGGAATAATTGTAAAATATTTGTATGTGTCTTTCTTTTTAAGATTTGTGTAAAAAGATACCTCAAATGTTTCTTGAGACATTTTTGGTCACCTTTGCTTTTTTATTTCTTATTTTTCTACTTGTTAAATTACAGAAAATTACAGGTCACATGAATGATAAATACCAAAATTGCATGAAAAGTGGGCAGCATATTTTGGTTTTATAAGATGTCATACTTGTTTTAAATTTTCTGAAGTATTCTTGCTTTGTAATCAGCACTCAGTTTGCCTTTAAAGTCCCAATCACTGTTCAAATAGAAATATTTTCAAAACTTTTGCTTTTAGTTGATTTTTATTTGAGCTTGCAGTTGATTCAAGACTGTTTGGAGAAAACATTTTGTTTATTCTTATCTATTCATATATTTGGACAAGTATTTACTTATTCTTAATTTCTCATAAATTCATCTGGATACAATTTTGTAGAAACTAGTTTTTATTTAAAGATGTCACATGCAAAATATGCATCAGTGGTAAAATAAAAAAAGAAAAGCACCATGTCAGGTTTTTCATAAAAGCGAT
The DNA here is from genome assembly GCA_964036315.1 of Acanthosepion esculentum. Classification (NCBI taxonomy): domain Eukaryota; kingdom Metazoa; phylum Mollusca; class Cephalopoda; order Sepiida; family Sepiidae; genus Acanthosepion; species Acanthosepion esculentum. The sequence goes on from OZ038480.1 coordinate 74,114,723, forward strand.
GGTTATTTGCTTAGAAAATTCAGCTAAGATAACTAGGATAAAAGTTGTTCCTTCTACTATTTTTTTTCTTAGATACATTTGCAAAATACTTTTTGGCTACAACAGGAATTTGTATTGAAGGACACTAATTTTTTTAAAAATTTTTCAAATGCTTATAATCTTAACTATTTTACTTCTGCTTAAATTTTATAAAGGCTCTGAAAAAAAATACTACTGAAATGTAAGCCTATTGCCATCACTTGAAAATGTACTATTTTGGTGATGAAATCAAGGATATGAACTCTTTATAAAGAAAACCTAAATCTTGTGGATCCATGCCTCTCTGATTTGCTGACAGTAGCAAAATATTATCAAACTGACACCATTCTGATTTTAGAAAATTTAATCATGTTTTACATCTTTGAGTGGAGTCAAAAGTATTTACTTGCCTGCAATCTTTAAAATCTGGCTCCTTGTGTGAAAAAATTTAACTACTTTTTTTAATTAGGCTATTGTCTTGGACTTGTATGTGGCAACTAAGTCTGGTAGCAACAGACAGAATTTTGCATGTAGCTTTAGGCTCAATAGAAGTTGTGCAAATATATTTGTATAAAGTTTTCTTCAAACATATATAAGTAGTTATGTACCTTGTGCAAAAGTATATCTCTTTGTTTAGTGATGAAAAACATTGACAGGTAAAAATTTAATTTCAGCTGATAGTGTTACATGACCACTTTTCTTTCAACTAATGTAAATAATGAATTATCTTTATTACTTTATAGAATTCCTTGTCAATTTTCCCCTTCCTCTTCATTTTTTTAATTATTGATATATTTTTTAAATATCATCACATATAGCCACACAAAGATTTTACAATACTAAGGAAGAAGAGGAAAAAAAACAAAAAACTTTTCAGTTAATATACTCTCGTCTGATCCACTCACTTATTGCTGTAAGATTTTATCCTTTTTCCTTGACAAATACACATTTCATTTGTATATCCTTTCCTCTCATGTCTCCTTAACTTTTCCAAAGCTCCAACCAAATATAATTATTCCCCCAAATTTTTATATTTCTTTAGCCTTTTTCTTGTTCATATTAGGACTAAATTCCTGCAGAATTTTAAATGAAAATAGTTGTGTTTTAGTTATTAGGTTTAGATTTTTGGTTCAGTTAGTTATGTAGCTAATTTATTTCTGCAATTCTAGATAAGTACATTATTAACAAAGTGAATTTATTTTGATTTTATCATAAAATGTTACTTGCATTATTTACATTACTCGGACAGTTATCCTCATCTTCATTGCCATATTCACAATCTTTCAGCCGTTGTATGCTCCAACCTTCTTCATGTGATTGGAATTTTGAACTGAACCCTTTATTTCGTCCACCAGGGTAGATTGTTCTAGTTCTAGTTCTACATGCCATGCCTCTTCTATATGTCTCAGTTATTTCCCTTTAACTCGCCAAATTTTGGTTCACCACTGTGCTGTGGCCTGGTATTGAATTCACAACCATGTGTCCTTGAGGACATATGGCCTAGTTGATAAAGACATATCCACTAATGTGTAAAGATGGTGGTTGGAGTCAGTGACTAGACCCAAAGAGTTGTGAGCTCAATACCAGACTACAGCAGTGGTGAACCAAAAACTTGGAATGTTGAGTTAAAGGGAAATAACTGAGACATCCGAAAGAGGCATGGCACGTGGGACTAGAACAGACTAACTTGGTGGACAAAATAAAGGGTTCAGTTTGAAATTCCAATCACCTGACGAAGGCCAAAGTGTACTACTGCCGAAACATGAATATGGCGATGCAGATAACAGTCTGAGTACTGTAAATAATGCAAGTAATCATAATACTCATATAGACAGATATCATAAAATGTTATAATTTATAATAGTAATTAATCTCATTACACAAAAAGTAAAAAAATTAATTGAACTTTAAGGAAAATATTACAAACCCTCCCATTAAAAAAACATTAATTAAATGCCAGTCAATACATCATCAAATTAACTTTGTTAAATTGTCTGTTTTGACATTGTAGTTTATTGTTAATTTTATTTGTTTTGTTTATATATTTACATGTTGTCAAAAAAATTGATGAGTAAATTTCTGTCATTCTGTGCACACATCACTTTTTTTTTTTATTATGGATGAAAAATAGAAAAAATCAAACTGAGAAAGATGGAATACCAAATGTGCTCAGTTTATGAGTTTTTGTTTAATAGATTTTGTTTTAATCTAAATGGATGAATCCCAGCAATTGGGATAAATTAATCTTTATGATAGGGTTCAATGTTTGGTTTTTACTACATTCATTACATAAAACAGAATATGAGTGGATAAAAAAGTGATTATGATATTAAGGGGAGGAAGCAAGTAGATATTTATTCAACCACAGTACTACAACAGTGGAGCACTCGGTGACCATTAAACTTAAAGCAAGTATGTGATATAATGCTTTTCATAATAATTAAATATGATGAAAGCTTGTAAAAAATTTAAAAAAATAAATATAATGATCTGTATATTATACAAAATTGGCTCTGTTATTACTTAAGATTAAAATCTTAACTTATGCTATTATACACTTAATAGATAAAGTGATAGAACTTGGTTGTTCTAATTGTACAGATATATCAATTTATAAACATAGTAAATGAATTAACCTTGAGGATGACTTTAATCTACAAATGAATTATATATCATCCACGCTTGAGTAATTCATTCTGTGATATTTTTAATACTTGTATTCTATGGATTTTTTTCTTGACTGATGTTTTCCAGCAATTGAGCAACCTGGTATGTCAATGGAGAAATAATTTTGTTTCTTTTTGTTTGGAAATAAAAAGATGTTTAGATTCTAGTGGCTTTAAAATTTGCAGGATGAAATATGTTGAACTCTTCCTTCAATTCTTAAATAATGATTATATAATGTACCTTTTTACAAATTTTTACAAAAATAAAAACCTACAACCATTTAAAACCATTTTGAAATGTTTCCTCAGGATTTTATTTGTTGCTGATATTTTATACATTTCACTGCATTCACTGCTAAAGTAAAATCCTACGGTCAGCAAATTTTCATAAACTTTTAGCTAACTACATTAAATCATTTTTCTCTTTACCTCCCACCTCCTAAGTTTCATGGAAACTCTATTTGAATTTATTTACTTAGTATTAGACCACCCATTGAAGATTGAATGGCAGTAATGAACTGCACGGCTGGTTAATCATTAACCGACACTAAAGTGCCCAACTTCATTTCGACTTCCTCAAAACTTTGTCCTGCTTTCTTTTATTTTTATGCTTTGATGAAATTTAGCTTCTGCAAGAAGAGCACTTACTCTTCATGTCTGATGAATTGACTCAAAATAAGTAAAAGTTTGGAAGACTGGCTATGAAATATTTGCATATTTATTTCTACAAAAGTTGAAATTTGTATGAATTTTTTAAAAAATACATTTTATGATGATGTTACCAGGAAAAAAAAGTACAGTGTGCAATTTTAATTTCTTCCTCTTCTAAAGATAATTATTATATCAAAGGATATCACCAAAATGTGTGCACATTTTATATTGAACAGGTAATTATTTTAGAAAACTTTGTGGAAATATTTTGGAGGATCAGTTCAGTTCTACCCCACCTCACTTTAAAATGATGTGAGGTTTCAAATTTTTTTAAAGTTATATTATGAAGTTATTGTTTGAATATAAACAAGAAAATGCAATATCAACTATCAAATTTAGCCCAAACAAAAAATAATTCAATAAAATACAAAAATAAGTTTTTGTCAGTAGTTGGTACTTGCATAAAACAAATTACTTTCAGATTTTGTAACTTTCCAATAGAATTTTGAAATTCACCCACCTGTTGTTTGACATGTTTTTTGTAGTTGTTTTTTTTTTTAAAAAAGGACATATTTGAAGGATTGAAAAATGAAAAGACTAATCTCTTTTTTTTTTTTTTAAGAATTTTTTTTATTTTTGAAACTGTACAGAAGTTCAAATAAGAAGTAATTCAATATTGTGACTGTAGTCAATTAATAATTCAATAAGTCTTTATCAATTCCCCCTCCTTTTTTAAGCACTTCATTGAGTTTAATAAATTCTCTAATTAAAACAATTAAAAAGACCTGATTGGGAGCAATTAAATATTTCATGACATCAAATAGGTAAGAATATAATAAATGCAATGAGCAAGAAACAAAAAACATCATTTAACTATTTTTTTAAATTAATTTCTTTTCTATATTCCTATTGTAGTATATAAAAAATAAAATTTTAATTCTGAGTTTCATAAAAGTCTATAGATTAAAAAAAAATTATTTATAAACTATTATATACAGTTAAAGATAGTTTATTTTTAAACATAAACAATACCAGTTCATAAATTCTAGTAGTTTTGGTCCTCTGTACTTAATTCAGTTTTACATATTTTCTTTGAACTTAAAACAAAAAAAAGCATCTAAATTTTCAAAATATGTTAAGTTTTTTTTCTAATACTAAATTACCCAAGACAGTAGGCAAGGTTGAGAAAAAGAAAGGTGTTGTGTTTCAGCTGACATCTTTTTGCACAGGTTGACTTTTTACTCCAAAAGGCCATTCAGATACCACTAATATTTGAATTTTGGATAATAGAAGACCAACTCTAATATTAAATTCATAATTTTTATTATACACCATACAATCAAAGATGAAGATTTTTTTTCTTTAAAATTGAGTACTTCATTGAAGGAGGAGGAAATAGTTCACGCATTGAATCAATACTACTGTGGACTTACTAAAAACTGGGGAGAGAAAAAAAAAAAATTTATATAATTGAAATGTCTCTAATAGCCTAAAGCTAATTTGTTAAAAAAAATAATAATTATGTATTTAAGTAAAGTTTTTGGACATTTTTTAAAACATTGAAACACTCATCAAGCCTCCATTATAGGTGAAAAATGAAAACAACAAATTTAAAAATCCTATTTTTGTCTTAGAGATTTATTTCAAATTAATAAATTTAAGTATTAATTAACTAGATTTTGTAAAAATCTTTTTACTTAAACCATAGTAAAATTAATGTTTGTTTACACAAAATAACTCATGTGCTGTCATAAAGGTCATGGGTCACCAACAATAGTCTACTACTGTCACCCCCAACTTTTAAAAGGTGTGCAAAACAATTTATATATAGTGGACCAACACTACAACAATCAAAAAATTCATGTTTCTGTTTACTGAGGGATGGTTGGTAAGACTTAATATATACTGATTCCAAAACCTTCAAGTGATAATCATTATTAGCCTTACTCAGCACTGAGAATATGTCTGGACTCTAAAACTGAGCACACGGCTGGTTTTTAATCAAATGTTCAGCTATTGCTGAACCTGATACATTAATGCACTTACATAAATTGTCCACCTTTCCCTTGCAAATATTGGTTGGAATGTGTTAGTTGATTCATGCCTCCATCCTCTGACTTATTCTAGCTACATAATCAGCAGTGCACTGATAGCTGAATTTGTAAATTATAGAACTAATATCATGTGTAAGCAGAACATCCTTCTGAATCAGCCTCAGCATGGGTCAGACACCAAGAACAATACATGAATTGGTGGAAAAATAACTTCTTACACCAATTTGGCAAATCTCACACTCACTTCACCAATCCACAGTAAACACAAATAGATGGGATATTTCTGGGGACCAATCCTCTGCTTTGGTTTATGAAATTGTGGCATTTTTCTATAATGCTGTATTCCATAATATCCAAAGCATAATTATTCTTGCTAAGAACCTTCCTAATAAATTCAGTTTCTGAATAAATTAATTTCCAAGCATATGACCAAAGCCCAATGAACCATGGTTTTAATCAAATTTATTTTTTTATCTTTAGAACAAAATGTATCCACTGGGTTGGTTTGCGGTACACTGATGTTAGAAAACCTTTATTTGATTTCAATACAAAGACATCGAGAACAGAACACCATTGTTTTCCTTTTCAAATGTGAAATGCAATACCAGGTACAATGTATTCAGGGCTTGATGGAAAACTCCAGTCTCAATCTCATTTTGTAACACAGAAAAGGTGTCATCTAAATATCCAACGTAATCATACGTTGTTCTTTCAATGCAAACAAGTGACACATGGGCAGGAAAATCCGAGACAAAGTGAAAGATTTTATTAGAAATGTGTATACTCTCTTTGGCTTCTTCAGTTTAAATGAAAGAAAGACAAAACTTTGTGGAAAATGTCTTGGGATCTATGAGTGGGTATCATAAATCAATTTAATTACCCTATCTTATCACCTCCTAATTTTCAGAGTTGGAAAGTGTCTATCCACCTATGTGCTTGAGTTTTTTATCTATATCTTATTGGTCATTTGGTATTGTAGAATTTTAAATCCAGGATTTTTTTATCACCGTATTAAAGCTAATTCCTCAGACATTGGCAAGCTTGATAAAGTCAGCTTCATGAATACATGTATTGGTGACAAATGGTTATGATACAATGCATCAGCACCAATATCAATAGGTTGTTGCAATAGTACACCGAGGAATAAACTAATAATATTGAATGAGCAAATAAACTTATCCTCTGTGCTGAAAGGACAGTTCTTTATATTGTTGGTGACAATAAATAAGTTTTTCACACAATTTCTCATATGACATTCCAGCACAGGCTGCAACAACACAGCCAACCACTTTGCCAACTTGTACTGCACCAATCCCACCATAGATAAAATTAGATGCAAAGGAACATTATTTTTATAGCTTTTGGGTAACTCATACAATGGTCGTATGGTCTAATAGCCTCATAAATGTCTGCAAGAAGGACTTTACTTTTAACCAAAACTGAATAAATGCTTTTGAAAGTTCAATTCAATTAACTTAGTCCTATCATGTATTTCGTCCAGTCCCAACCATATAAATTTGTTTGCATCACCCCAAATCATCATTTTGATATTGTAATCCATAGATACCACTCCAATACTCTTATCGGGTTTATTGCAGCATGAGGAATTGATCATATGAAAATGTTTGCATCGCCATTTTAATTCAGCATGATCAACTTGGCTAGCATATGTATCAAAAGCCAAATCCTTTAATGAACTTGATTTATCTGAAGAATGAGGGGAAAGTTTTGAAATTTGAGCAAAAAACACTGAATTCTTGTTTTTAAAAGATAATGGAAGAATACAGATTTCAATCCATTAGATTAACTAAAGTTCAACAGTATATGATTGATATTTAGATAATTTCAAAACAACCTCATTATTTTGGAAGTAGACAAGATGCCAAGCCTTTTACTTATTAGAAATTGCAACTTCTTTTGAAGATTAATTTGTGAAGTATGCTTGTCAATACAATAACAATCAGATAGCAGCCAAAATGTATATTGTCAAAATAAGACACTTTTCTATGAATTTTTTTCTTTTTTACTGAAATAACATTTTAAAGATTTTTGGCAAAGTTTAACATTCATGCCTCTTTTAAAAAAAAAAAAAAGGGTGTGTCAAAAAGATGGTTTTCTCTTAATACCGCTATTACTGTAAACTTCCTCCACTCTCATGGCAATCTTTATTGTTTTGAAAAGCAATAACAAATATTGCATTGTAGTTGGTTCATATATTTTTATTATTTTGTAATTTTTTTCAAATTTATTCCTTTATAAAATGGTAAATAATAAATATTGTACTTGATTCACATATTTTTATAATCTTGTAAGTAAATAAATATAGCCAGGAGTGGGGGGCCTCAGTCATATACAGTAATATTGGTAAGTCACACTTTTGAAACACTGTTTTTTGTTTGTATTTTTTTTGTCACGACAGTTTGCCTTTTATTGATTTACTTTGCTGATTTTCCTTTATATAAATAAAATTATCTGCCCCCACCCACACAAAGTATCAAAAAGAGGGGTGAGACTAATTCACTGAAAAAACAGCACAGTTTGATGGAAAAAAAGCCCCCAAGCTTAAAAACAAAGTTTTATTATCAGAATGTTTATTAAGAGGAAAGACCAAAGTATTTTTTTTGGTTATTATGTTAAGTTTTTTCATCCATTTCTTGCATGTTTGAAATTTTGACTAAATATCTTCTTTTTTTTTTTTTACGTCAGCAGTCTACATAACATTTACCATTTAGTGTTTTAGTGCTTTTTCAGGTGGAAAATACATTGATTTGGAAATTCTTGCAAAAATCAAATAATTGTTGGATTTTAATGAAACTTTCAGAATTTATTCACAGATGAATGAATTTTTTTTTATTTTTTTTTTTTTAGAAAGTCATGGTAAAAGTATATATATATCTGTTACCCCACCTTACTTAATTTTATGAAAACTCTAGAAATTTGACAATTTGCCTTTTATTGATTAAATGCTTAAAAGCAGAATACTTTGAAGAATATAAATCATCGATTTTTTTTTTTTTTTTTTTTTTTTGTAAAATCGAATCACACATTTACCCAAAATTCAGCTCTGAATTGTAACATACAAAACTAAGATATTATTTAATTAGAAAATCTTTTAACGGCTTTTATGAATAATATATGTTAAGGACAATATTGTCTGAAGCCAAAATATTTTTACAATGAAAAATGAATTTTTACAAGCATTGTTTTTTTTTTCTTTCAGTTTTAAATACAAAATGTGATAAAGTTGTTAAATATTTTAAAATTAAGTTTCAATCCGTGCACTTTAGGGAATGCTGTTATTAAGTAGATCTGTTTTTACAGATCATAAATTTGAAAGCTTATTACAATTTGTGACACACTGGTATTTTAAAATAAGAATTTTACACTGTTTTTGAGTCTGCATAAAACTTCTTTTTTTCCCCCCAAATATATGGATGATCATAAGTGACCTTAATGTCACATGTTTTAAGAGTTGTTTTTCCTGACAGCAGTAAACTGACTTAGAAAATGTTAGTTACTGTTAACAGGTGTTGAATTCTCTGACTGACTTTGACCCTCAGTCACATTTTCAAAAGTTTTATTTATTTTTATGTCCTATTTCAATAAATAATTTAATTTTTTTTAAATATAATTGTTTTTCAGTGAGAGACATACTATTAATGTTATATTATTAATTTTTTTTTTAGTTTCAATCCTACAGGCAGAAACAAAACAATTAATATCAAAAATAAGGAAAATTATAAATTAACACATTAAAAAAAATAACATTTCAAAAAATGAGAGAGATACCTATAATTATTAAATACCTATCTTATGAAATTTTATGGTATTATTATTAATTATTAATTTTTATATTATTTCAGTTGTGAAATTTTTTTCATAATTGAGATATAAAAATTAATATTAAATGAAAATAATACCATTAAATGTCATGATATACATAAAAATTAGGTACCCCTCTTATGAAATTTGTTTTGTTAGTATTTTAAATGCTATTTTTTCAGAAATCATCTTCAAACCTAAAGCTAAAGTACCTAAGAAAAAAATCAATAAAATATAAGATTGCTGAAAGTATTTGTTAATTTAAAAAAATTACTGTGTAGTTAAATTAGTTCACTTAAGTTTTTAAAAAATTATGTCACTTCTGTTCTTCCGTCCGATAACTTCCCCTGACCTAAGCTGTCAATACATCGACTGTTAGAACACTTACGAAATAATTCACCGCGGTTAAGACATACTTTTTATGGTATTCCTCTGATGCAAAAAAAGCCCGATTTTAACCAAAATTTCGAATGTTCAAAAAAGGATGAAAAAACTTAATGAAATAATCAAAAAATACTTTGGCCTTTCTTAAACATAGACGATTAAAAAAAATTCCATCATGGTATGCTCTTTTTCGGCGAATGAATGAAGATACCTAGGTCAGACTTATCAAACGTTTTCTAATAAAATCACATTCAGTATACAATATACATTCATTTAAATGAATAAGTGCTGAAAATTTCGTTTAAAACAGATAATTTGTTTATTCTTAAACGGGTTAGCAAGCTTCTTTTTTTTTCTTTTTATTTTTTGCTTTCATTTCGGAAAAACGCATTAAGTAGTAGTAGCTACTTTAGGATTCATTTTAATTTTGGCTACTTTTATTTGTAAAAACTACTTTTGGAGTGTATTTCTGTTAATTTTTTTTTTAAGCGTAAAAAACATCCAATAAAATAATTTTTGCTTTGCTTTTGTTTAAAAAAAAAGAAGTGAAAGGCCAAGCAATTGAATACCAATTGAAGTTGATTGTATTGCGATCGAATTACCAACAAGAATGGTTCCGCTTTAAGTTTCTGTTGGGATTTTTTTTTTAAGTTTAAAAAAGGCATTGTCTACGTTTGATGAAAAATATAAATTTAAATCCGGCTGAGCCAGAAATCTGGCTCAGCCGGATTTAAATTTATATTTCCCCATATTTCATGTTCGTTCGTGTCTATATGCTTCTTCACTTACTGTTCAAGGTTTATAAATCATTAAAAATTGAAAACAAAATGTGCTTAATCGCTGAATTAGACAACCACAAATTGGAATATTGGTATAACTGCTGCAATGAAAAAAAATTTTCCAAGGTTTATTTCCCTTTAGTTTATTATTACATTAACTTTGAATTGAACCAATCAAGGGCAGATTTTATCAGAAAACGAATTTTAGAGGACAGGTCGTAAGTAGGACAGGTGTTGGTAGGGGAACTGCTTTTTACTTGTTTGCGCCGCCTAAATAAAAAATGATTAATGTTTAAAATATTCAAAATAGTGTTAATTTAAAAGGTTTCGGTGTTTAACTCACTTTTTTTCTTTTTCTTTTTTTTAATTAAATCGAACTTTTTGGGTAAAATAAATAAATAAAAATTTTAACCGCCTCATAATTTCATAAAAGAGTTTTTAGCATTTAAAAAATTTACCCCATATCGCAATTTCATAAATCCTGTTTTGTTATTCTCTTTATGAAGCAAAAAGTAGTCTGCCTCATTTTTAATTTTTCAAAAGTTTGGACTTTTTAAAAATTTGCCATTTTAAATCGAGAATACTGGTGTACTACTGTACTGTAGCACTAAGTTTTTCTTTCTTTCCTTTTCTTTTCTTTTTTAACTAAAATCATTGATTTAGTTTATTAGAGTATTTTATTTTTAGCCCTCAGTATCCGTTTATCGATCAATTTTTAATTTCAGATTGCAAAGACATGGGAAAAACAGAATATTTGCTCTGATTTGAATAAAATTTCCCTCTGACGCTCACGCAACTCTCATATTTTTTTCGGGTAAATTTGCTTTTTAACGCCCGCGCTAAATATCTCATAAACTTTTCACAAATCGTCATAATTCTGTATAAATGTACATGCAGAACTAGAATTAACAATTAAATTATGAAAAAACCTACCGTTTTGGAGTTATCGACAAGAAAAAATCGGACTTTTTGTTGGTCATTCGTTCACCATTACTGCCATAATGTTTAGTAATTTACTGCGGGATACATCCGGCGGCGAAAGCACACATTTTGGCCAATTTACTTCTTTTACAGACTTTCGGTGCAAAAAATCACTACCGTAAAGCAATGACAAATTAAAAGAACAAATTAAATAATACAAGAAAGCTTCTTTCTTATTTTTAAATTGAAAGCAGACAAATTGAGAAAAAAAATTAAATAATACAATAAAACTTTATTTCATTTCTAACATATTTTTTTAATTTTGTATGTTTATGGTTAGGTGTTAGGGGTTGTGTTTGGCTTCTTTCTGTATAGAAAAGGGGACAATTTTTTTAAAAATTAAATAATACAATCAGCCACTATTTCGTTTCTACTTTACCAAGTTTACAATATAAAAAAATGCTTCATTGTATTATTTAATTTGTTACTTTAATTTGTCATTGCTATTCTACACAGAAAAAAAGGTTTTATTATTGAATTTGTTCTTGTTTAAAGTTGTTATAGACAAGCGTATGGTTGCAAGACAGAAATACGACAACAGCAGAAATAGATTTACGTGATTTATTTCAATAGGAACGTGTGGTTTTGGGACAGCTACCTTGTGGTAGAGTTCATAAGCCGGCTGCCAATCCGGGTTGATCTCTCATAGTAGTTCCCACTGGTTGGCGTGGCGTTCCTCCTGCTGACTGCCCGTGACAGATCTCTTCCCCGGCCTCCCGTTGACTGCCTTGTACTTCCCCATGTGACCCTTTTTATGGCTTAACGGGCTCGAAAAACGACGCGAGTATAATTAGGAGGGAAGCATTTTTATTGGTCGAAAAATAGAAGCACTTTGAAATATTATTTTATTTTTCGACCGGAACTCGTGCGTCGGGCCTATGCGTAAACGACGATAATGGTCATTTTGTGACGGGGCCTTGTCCGTTCACATCCGACTCTCGCTCTTGAGTATGTTAGTTTATTTACCTGCAAATCAGCCGAGATATGTCTTATTTTATTTCATAACAAGGCTCCCCCAAATCTTGGTCTGATTTACAGTGAGCGTTATTCGTGTATGTTTGGGTGATTAATTCATGATAAAGTCTCTGAAGCGTGTGGAAAGTTGTCCTCGTGTTCTTATTGGCATTTGTTTTGGTATGGAGTTATTTGCTGAATGATGTGTCCCAGCGGGACGTGGGGGAGAATGATCCTGGTGACTGTTACATGGTGGAGGCAGAGGGATTGTATTAGATAAATGTGTTGGACGTGGAGCCAGTCGTCGGATATGTGCACGGTGAATCCAGATTGTATCACCGTTATCGTTTTGCACCTGACACATCATATTGTTCGTTTTTATAATGGTGTAATTTCCTATTCGGGGCAGATGAGAGGATTGGGCAACAGTTGAGTGTGGCCGGTGAAGTAAAACCTTGTCGCCTACTTGTATTGGGTCCTTGTATATGAAGCGATTTAAGTTAGTCTCAAGTTTGTGGTCAGCTTCGTCGTTGGCCAGGGTGACGTGGTGGTGAACCTGCTTTAGCAGGGCATTAATTTGCATTCCATATGCTCCGGGATCGTCACTTGCGATTTCTTTTATGTGTAGTGTAGGTAGGCCGATGTTGTAGTGACGGCCAGTAATGGCATAGTACGGGGAGACACCGGTGGCGCTGTTGGTCGTGGCATTCATGGACGAAACGACAGATTCTAGAACGTCTGTCCATTCACAGTTCCTATCTTCGCATAACATATAAAGTGCATTCTTCATCGTGCGATGTTGTCTCTCGATATTTCCTGAGCTTTGCGGGCGCCAAGGACAGTGAAGTTCTTGCGTGATTGACATCTGGTTACAGAATTGTCGATAGACTTCTCCAGTGAAGTGTGTGCCTCGATCAGAGGGTACTATGCGTGGAATCTCTCTGTCGAAGGAAGAACTGGTACAATCAGCGGGCGGCGTCGATAGCACGGTCTCTCGCGCATGGTATGGCTGTAAAGTGTCGGCTGAAGCTATCCAAGATGGTTAGGATGTAGCGTTTTCCCTTTGAGTTGGGCATTGTGACAAAGTCTATAAAGACGTGATCGAATGGTCTCTTTCCTCGTTTGCAGTGGCCAATGGGCCAGTGGGTACGTCTACCGTAGTTGCCCTTGCACTTAACACACGTGTCGCAAGAATCGACATAGGCCTTGATGTCGCTGTTTTTGAATTCCCACCAGTAGCTGGAAAGGAGTTCTCGCATACAGGTAACACCTGAGTGGTTGTTGCCCTCGTGTGCCTGGTAGAGGTATCTGGATCGTAGTTTGTATGGTACAACCAATCTCGGAGAGTGTTTACTGTCTCTTATCATAAAAACGGAGGTGCCTGGTTCTAGAAAAAATTGGTGCAAATGTTTTTTAAAAGCGTAGCTCGGTGGTCGTCAGGATCGATATGGGGTTCGCTTGGAGTGGGTGACTGGAGGGCGCTGATGATCTTTGCCAGGGCGTCGTCCTTTTGTTGTTCATTTGCGATGCCGAGGTGGTTGCAGATTCTCTCAGTGTGGATGGTGGTGGTAGAGTGATAGGCGAAGAATGCGTTGGTGACGCGCTTGTGGGTGTGGGCGTTTTGTGGTGTGTGAGTTTTGGGAATGAACTGTAAACCGTTAAACTCGCCGAGGCACCAAGATAGGATGTATACGCGGAGGTCTGAACCACTTATCTCGAAAGTCCTGCCTGCCGGTGTAGGGTCGTTCGGGGCTTTCGTTTTCTTATGTCCTCAACCTCTGCTGAGCATGTCAGCCCATACATTTGATTCGCCTTTGACATATCCTAAGACGAATTTGTAACATGAAATTTCTTCTTGCCATCGTCGTATTTTGGCATTATTGAACTCTCGTTGGTCCAGATATGTCAGCGATCTGTGGTCGGTGAAGATGACGAAGGAAATAATCAAATTTCAATATTGCCCACTTTACTGCATATGCCTCTCGTTCCGTCGTGAACTAGTTCTGTTCCGTGGAGTTGAATGTATGGGAAGCGACTGCTATGATATCTTTCTTCCCGTTGTCGGCTCCTTGCATTAAGATTGCTCCACATGCGACGTCACTGGCGTCGGTGGTGAGTGTGAAAAGTTTGGAGAAATCCGGAAACGAGATGACGGGTGGCGAAGAGAGACGGTCCTTGATTATTTTTGAAGGCTCTGTCGGCATTTTGCGTCCAGATGTACGGTTTATTAACCTTGTTGAGTTCGTGTATGGGACCCATAAGTTTTGAAAATATATCTGACCTGATTTGTTCGTGAAGACGTGTCTCTAGGAATTGTCTGATCCACACTAAACGGCCGATAAGGCTTTGTAATTCCTTTTTTGATGTTGGGGGTTTCATTTCCCTGATGGCACGAACGTATTCTGGATCAGCCTTGAAACCTTCGCTGTTTACTATGCGTCCTAGGAATTTTGCCTCTGATGCGAGGAAGGAACATTTATCTGGATTCAGCTTGAGTCCGAATTATCGGAGGGCGGTAAAAAATTGTTCGAAGGAGAGTATGTACTCCCTAAATGTCCTAGCGTGGAGCAGGTTGTCGACGATATAGGAAGAAATGTTGTCACGGGATGTGACCGTGGCTAGGGCTTCTGCTATGCAACGGGAGAAGATTTGTCCGGCAGATGTAAGGCTGAAGGCCAGGCGCGTGTATTGATAGCATTGGTCCTTCCATGTAAATGCTGTTTTGTATTGGTCTCGCTTGTCGATCTCAATTTGCCAGTAGCCGCTGCGTAGATCGAGGGAAGTGAAATATCTATTGCCTTTGCCGATTTTGTTGAACAAGTGGTCGATCCTTGGCATTGGATAAGGGTCAAGATCGACCAAGACCTTGTTGAGAGTTCTTTTAAAGTTAGCGACGACGCGAATCGATCCGTTTTTCTTGCGTACGGCAAATACAGGGCTATTGAAGCCTTTGGGGTCGCTGCTGTTTTCAATGATACCTCCATCGGCCATGCGCTTGATTTCGGTATCAACGTCTGCTTCCAAAGCCTGGGCGATCGGGTGTTGTTTCTGGCTGCGAGACTGGCCGTTGGTTGGTATGCGGATGGGTCGGATGAATGTGCCTTTGCTGCTGCTTTCGATGCCGATAATGTCAGCGTAGCGAATGAGTAAGTTTGCAGTGGCCTCTAGTTCGTCTCGGTTTGGGTGATTTGGTAGCGATAGCCCCGTGCTATGCTTTGGCCAGGTTAGCTTTTGATCCAGTGTCTGGATGTTGGGCTGTAGTTCCATAGTAGGCTGGTTTTGGATGACGTCGGTTTGGGCGCCATATGCTGGATCGTTGGTTGACAATGACGGTGATATGATTGCGGCTGTGTGTGTTGTGTATCCTGAGGAAAGTGTGCGTCTGAATTCTATAGTCACATTTTGGTTGTCGATTAGATAGGAATCGAGCGTGTTGTGACATAGGATATTTTGGCCGATCAGGATCGGTGTGATTTGGGTAGTTACCAGCACGTTAACCTTTTTGAATGTGGGTGAGTCTCGAATGCCGATGGTGATGCCGCATGTCAGTTCGCCAAGGGCGGTGGTGCTGCCGTTGATTCCTTTTAGTACGACGTCGGAGTGGGTCATGTGTTTCTTGGCTTCTCTGAGTAACAGATATTGGTAAGATGCAGGTGAATCATCCAGAGTCTAACATTGCGGCGCCAGAGAAGGTGATGTCCCTGAAGTTGAAGGTGGACTGGACGAGCGGTGAATGGTGAGCGAGTCCTTGAAGGTTGAAGGTGTGAGGGCTGACGTAGGAGCACAGCGAACGAGGCATCACATCTCGTCCTCTCTGAAGCGAAAATCCTGTTCCACATCATTTATAGCTTGTATATTATCATTCGTTGCGGCGATATGGGCCTGTGCCCGAGTGCGAGGTGGGTGGCGATATAGGCAGTTGCGTCCATGGCGGCAGGGGCGACTTCTGAGGTAGTTCTTGCACACGCTGATTCGTGGTGTGTGCTGATGGTTTCTGCGTGTCGGATGGTGGCCATGTTCGGAAGGTTGGTGAGGTCCGTCTGCGGTGGGTTTGGTTGCCTGCTGGGTCGAAGTGGCGCGTTTCTTTGGTTTGACCGCTGTGGTTTCTGTGTGAAATACAGTGTCGTGTCGTTGGATTTTACACCACGATCAAGGTATCTTTGAGCTTCGGAGGCTATGCCAATGGCTGAATAGTGGTTGTCCATTGTCTTGACAAGATGTAGGTAGAGATTTGAGTTCCAAATTTTCACCTTTTCGCTCATTAGCATAGCGCCGATGATGGAAATAAGTCCATCTATTGTTAAGTTTGTATTTTGGGGTTTTTTTTTGTATTTGTTTTTTTTTATGTGGACGGCTGTCTCTCTAAGGCTGTTTTCGAGTCGACTCGCGAAGTCTGTTAATTTTTAGCCGTCTCGCCGTTCTAGATCCCAGGCTTGACTGGGGTGGTGGAAGTTAGTCATCTGGCTTCCGTGGGCTGCTAATAAGTATTCCTTCAGTTGTTCGAAGGTGGATATGTCTTTTTTGAGTCAACCATCTACTGAAATATACTTTGGTCCAGTAAATCTTTAGCAGACTTGACGAATTCGCATTCCAGGCTGGGATAGGTGCTGAGTTCTGGCGTGACGTGGATTGTGTATGCTTTGTTTAGAGCCGTGATGAATCGGTTCACGTCGTGTCCAGGGTGAAAAGTTCTCTCTAGCGTCAATATGTCGCGTATAGTTTGTTGGCGCCTCATTAAGCTGTAATCGCCGTTTGTTTGAGCGGTGGGAGGTGTTAAAGTAGTTGATTTTAGGGCAGTCAGCATCTAGTTTATGTCGGCTTGAATTTCTTGTATCGTGGCTTCGGAAGGCTGTGTTGGTCCCTTCTTCAAGTTGAATAGTAGTGTTTTCTGTTCCTTGATGAGAGTAAATAGTTCGGCTCGGGTGAAGCTCGTGTAGTCGTCCATATTTCTCTTGCTGTACGCTTCTGACACCAGTGTTTTAGACAAGCGTATGGTTGCAAGACAGAAATACGACAACAGCAGAAATAGATTTACGTGATTTATTTCAATAGGAACGTGTGGTTTTGGGACAGCTTACCTTGTGGTATAGTTCATAAGCCGGCTGCCGACCCGGGTTGATCTTTCATAGTAGTTCCCACTGGTTGGCGTGGCGTTCCTCCTGCTGACTGCCCAGACTGACCGTGACAGATCTCTTCCCCGGCCTCACGTTAACTGCCTTGTACTTAACCCTTGTGACCCTTTTTATGGCGTTTTTTATGGCTTAACGGGCTCGAAAAACGACGCGAGTATAATTAGGAGGGAAGCATTTTTATTGGTCGAAAAATAGAAGCACTTTGAAATATTATTTTATTTTTCGACCGGAACTCGTGCGTCGGGCCTATGCGTAAACGACGATAATGGTCATTTTGTGACGGGGCCTTGTCCGTTCACATCCGACTCTCGCTCTTGAGTATGTTAGTTTATTTGCCTGCAAATCAGCCGAGATATGTCTTATTTTATTTCATAACAAAGTTTTCTGTTATAAATAAAACTACACTTATAAAAAAACATTGCTTTACGATAGTGCGTAGTGATTTTTTGCACCGAAAGTCTGCAAAAGAAGGAAATAGACTAAAATTTGTGTTTTCGCTGCCAGATGTATCCCGCAGTAAATTACTAAACATTATGGCAGTAAAGGTGGACGAATGACCAACAAGAATTCCTATTTTTTCTTGTCGATAACTCCAAAACGGTAGGTTTCTTCTTAATTTAATTGCTAATTCTAGTTCAGCATGTACATTTACACGGAATTATGACGATTTGTGAAAATTTTAAGAGATATTTAGTGCGGGGGTTAAAAAGCAAATTTACTTTTTTTCGATACCGAGGCTAAAAATCAAGTCATCCATAGTGAGTCACAAATTGAAATTAAAAGAAGGTTTTTTAAAAATTTATAAATATGATTTTTGGACAACAACAGATGTTTGATATGTAGTAGTAACAAAAATTTATGTACACCGCTATTAAAAGATATTAAGTGCATTGCATGTAAAATAAAATAATTGACTCCTGGACAGATGCACGAGGAACAGTAGGGAAGATGAAAATGAATCCATCGTTTTTACTTAACCAGTGTGTGTGATTTTTTAACAGATTTTTCAGTTTTTAAATATTTGAGACTATAATTTTACAAAGGTAAAAAAATGTTCCTTTCAGCGAAAGGAAATTTGATCTACCCAAGAAAATAAAGTGAAAAAAGTTACATATTTTCCATTTAAGTACTAGTGTAATTTTAGTTTTTTCAATAACCAATTCTGAATAATAACATTATATTATTTTTAAGTACATTACTTATTTTATAAATAAATATACACTGATTATTTGTCGATTAGAATTTATTTGTACCCTGCATGCGGCCGTTGATTTTTTAAAAAAATTAGAATTACATAATTTAATTGCCGTAAGCCAAAAAAAATGACAGAACTATATTGCGTTACAGTTTTTCTTCAATTTTATATGAAATGCATCTTCACTTGTTACATTCATTTGCATTATTTGCTGCAGTGTTTTTCTCCCTGACTCGCTGAGATATTAAATTCGAATGATTTTAAACGCTAAATGTCTTCCTAGTTTTATTCCTTCATAGGTTCGTTATCCCATTTTGAAAGTGACTATTTTCGTCATATTTTAGCTAACGAACTAATTTACTTAAATTCTGTAAGTTACTAAGTGTAAAAAGTAAATCTAAGTTTATTTTAAAAAATGATTCCGCATCTAATCCAAACTCATACCTGAAATTAGATAATAAACTATCTGCAACCTCAGCGCTTCCTATTTGGGATATCTCTAACCTCAGGCATTGACCATGACTCTCTCCCTTTTTAAGTGCATTTTTAATGACGGTTATTTGACACGAAGTTTACCATATTTTTTCATTTCAAATCGTTAAGAAAACTTAAAAATTATGATAATGCATTTGTAAAAGAAAGCCATTTATATAGTGGTATGGCAAACATCCTTAGAGAATATAGAGGAAATTACAAAATTTCAGACTAGACATTTTTCTAACCGCATGTCACATTGTCACAAACTAAATTAGTGGAGCAGATAACTGTAACAATCTTTCATTTCAGAAAACGAACAACAAAATCGGGGATTGCTCTTTTGATAAAATCCGCAAGCTACCTAAAAATTCAAGATGGCGGTCATTTTTCATGACTTGTCCTATTTGAATGATCATGGTGTCAAATCATAACTTTTTCACTGTGTAGAATCTGAATTTGGAACTTGTACCTACTCACTAGCTTCCTTGTGCCATAACATCAGTCCCGATATCATAATTAAGGTAAAAAGTGTCCATATCATTGACACCATCAGTCCGTTATGTTATTAGACGTACATGTAGGCAGTAGGCCTATACTTGTTTGTCACATATTGTCTTGCTGCCTGGATGAGTATACTACAACATTTCTAAACCTCACATCTGCATCTGCACGGTGCTATGCAGGTCAGACCAAAGCAGTAGCATTCCGACTTGCATCCACACTTGGTTAGCTGCTGGCAACTCTCTGTCCAAACAATCTGCCACAGATTTCTTTCTTGGTCCAGCCCCAGCTGGCATGAGTCTGCGTTTCTGGTTGACGTACTGTTGACTGACTCTGGATACAGCCCGCCTGATAGGAAGCACGCTTGACATGCTGCTCACGTTGGAGGATTGACTTCGTACAGCCTCTGATTCCGAGCAAACATGTCCACCTTTGCATCATCGACACCTTCAGCCGTGCTAAATCTGTCGTACATCATGACCACAAACTTATCTAAGGTCTCCAAGTTTTCACCATCCACTACCGGTATGTAGTGGATGAGTTTGCTGAAGACACCAAGCCTCATCACAAACATCTGCCAGGCAGATTTCTTCCCTTTACCACGGAATGCTGGACTGACATCGCAGCCAGTGAAGGTATGGAAGAAGAGCATCCCTTTGCTCATTTCTGCAAGAAGGGAACAAATGTTATGTACAGGAACCCGCCCCAGGTTCTGTTCTTGACCAAAGGCAACCCACAACTGTTGTAGCTCCTGAAGTGCCTGCAAAATACTGACTTCAATGACAACATCTGCGTCACTGGCTTTGATTATTATGACATTGCTGCCTGCTTCTGTTGCGTGCCTGTCACGCACAAAGATCCGCATGTCAGCTTCTCCCTGACTGCATGGTGCCACCCCAGCCAGATTGATAGTGCGGCTGCTGACAGTATCTTCTTCGTGGGTTACAATGACCACATTTGGTGTGGCCACACATGCAATCTTATCAGCCAGAAAGTTGAACAGCTCGGCTTTGTTGTCATTTTCTCTCAGGAAGTTTCGCTAGTTTGAGGGAATTTTGCCCTATCTTGTCACCCTGCATCTCACCCCACGTCCTCATTTTGATCTAGTTTGTACTTAGCAGTTGTACTGAAGCAGATGAGCAATTGCTAGATCTGTCATTGATGTGCCAAACCTCAGTGGAGATTCGATGTTCGTGCCGTGTTCAAGTATGGCCACAAACTGAAGAAGAGCGGGTGGAATGGCCTGCTCGGTGTACCCCTCATGGAAGGTTCCATCAAATGTGAAGTTGTGGTCCAGCATATGTCTTCGCAAGATATTAGCTGCTTTGCCAAGGATAATAGTTTCACTATAATAGTCAAATGATTCTAACAAAACAAGGCCCACGTATTTCTGGAAAGCCAGAACATCCCTCTCCTTCTTGTGAGCTTCCAACTCAGGTATTTCTGACAGCAGTTTTGTGGAGTTGACAGCAGGTGCATCAACACCCAGTTGTTCCAGGCGTTGGGCATACATGTGAACTATGTCTGCAAGTCGGAAGACTGCAGGACCGTCATCAGATCTGATCGTCTCCACTAGATATGTGACTAGCTCTGAGAATGCCTGTGGGTAGGCATCCTATTCGGGTGTACGTTGCTGTTCCAGTCTCTTGGTGGCTCTGAGGTAAATGCTCTCTTTATTTTACAGGTCTGTCAAATGCAAAATGATATTTGAGATCCTGTGCAATAGTATCTCTACCGCTGAGTCTTGCAAGAAGTTTTCCATCATTTAAAGTTTGGGCACATTCATGAAGTCTGTTATTGATTTTTGTCGTCATAACTTGTCTGTGCTCAGAGGATGGGGCTTCTTTGCCACATATGAAACACGTTTTGACTTCAAGGATTGTTCCACGGAGCTTGGTCTGGCATTCTACTGGCTGAGAACACTCTGCTCTTCTTTTTCTAGCTCTATCCAGTTTCGTGTTGTTGAACACAAGGCGACAACTTTGGTGAGATTGCGCCATGCTCCTTCTCAGATATCCTTCAAGGCCAGTGCCATCATCAAGTCTGACTGGATCCAAAACAATAGGCATCTCATTAATTGCGTGAAAGAGAATATTAGTCGCAATCATACTGTAGCCATCATGTTCTTGTTCTTGTTGTGCACATGGTGACTTGAGCTCTTCACTTTTCTTCTTCTGACAAAGACAACTCTTGCTCCAGTCAGTCCGGAATTTAGATGCTCCTGGATCTGTATTTACCATCTTGATGAATGGTATTCAAGGTATTACGGTATGATATTTATCTGTATTCAGTGTATACTTTTACCACCTTGATCACAATCATGCACAATAAAGTATAGGATATGACTATATTCGGGAATAAAAAATATATGACCTGCACCTAGCCTGATCGTTCATCTAGTATCATTTGTCCCGTGCAATTTGTATATCATCCAGGTAACTATATGCAAAGCAATGTAAAGCCCCGTTACTCTTGGCTCGGCTCTCCCGCCCTAGCACATCCTGTCAGTTCAGGCACGGCTGTCTAACTAAAAATCTGTGTTAAACTACATGTAATCTACAGTAGATGCAGGGCTTATTAGAGAGCATTTGGGATACTAAACTAATTATTTAGGTACACTAAATAATTATTCAGCTGATACTGAACCCATGCTGAGTTTCCCAGCAGCGGTGCCATCCAGTGTGTCATGGTTGTGCGTTGACATCCGCTATGTCACAGTATTTATTTAATTGCTATACTCTATTGTTTTCAAGCAAAGAAAGCCAGTGATTAAGTCCATGGTTTCAAATTCGGATTCTGCTTAGTGAAACATGTATGATCGTCCAAATAAGGACAAGTCTATTGAATCTGTATATTCAATGGCGTATATCTTGAAAAATGGCCATCTTGAATTTTTAGGTGGCTAACGGGTTTTATCAAAAGAGCAATCCCCAAGGAGTATGTGTGCCTATTTTGGTGCTTGTGTCCAAAAATGAAAGATTCTCTTGAAAATTTGCTGTTATCTCCTCCCCTAAATGCAAATTATCATTTTTTTTAAATTCGTATAAAATTTCAAATCTTGTACAAATAGACACACAAACCTTTCGTAATAGGTCTTATCTTCAAATTATACCACCACAAGAATATTTCATTTTTCCTTTCAATCACTTCTAAATAAATTCTGAAATTGATACTGAATGCTTGTCTTTCTTATCATGTCCTAGGTACCAAGCGCTACGTCTTTTCACAATTAGGCATTTCATTTGTTTTTTCTTGATAAATAATAATAATAATAATAATAATAATAATAATAATAATAATAATAATAATAATATTTCATTTTCCTAATTTTCGGTTAGAATAGAATATGTAAACGCCATTGTTCAGTTATATTTTTTAAAAAAGTTTTTTTCTTTAATATAGTTTTTGGACAACTATTCCCTCGAGTCAATGATATATCCATACACTGTCCAGGTGCCCGGAAAATTCGGTAGTTTTGACAGGGTAGGAAAATTCGGTAACTATGAAATAAAAGATTTTAGAGCCGTTCTGGAGAGGGATTTATGAGCCAAAACCACCCCCACCCTATATTTTAAAAAATAGAAATGGGGCTATATAGTTTTTGCTTCTTTAAAAAGAAATAACTATCTAAAACTTAAATTATGTCCTACTTTTTTATTAAAATAATAATTTGAAAAGAAGATACAAGAACAAGTTAGATAAATCGATTTTATTTGCTTGAAAGAGTATAGTAATTAAATACTTATTTAAAAAATATTGTAGGAGGCCTAGCCCCTTACCCCCCATCCAGAAAGTATTGTTACAATAGGGTTTTATCTGGACCGGAACCCATTAATTTTTTTAGTTAATATTTATTTAAATGTATGTAGGGGTTCTAGCACCCCACCCACCCACACACACGAAAGTACGGCCCTGGTATTGTTGTAGTGAGGTTTTATCTAGAACCCCCTAGTTAATAATACTTTTTAAAAATATTGGAGAAGGAGGCCTAGCCCCCTAAGCCCTCTTCTGCAAGTACAGCCATGACATTGTTGTAGTGGGATTTTATCTAGACCCCACGAGTTTCAGTTATTTAAAAATATAGGGAAGAGGGTTTAGCCCCCAAATCTCCAGAACGGTCATATAACCAATTTACAATCGATTTTTCTTTCATAGTTACCAATTTTTCAATGCTAACTTTCATATTCAAACATGTTTTTTACAAAGATTCGAAAAAGTCTTTTGGTGGCTGGGGATTAACGGAAAAATTCTGATATTTTATTTATTCTGAGTTAATACTTCAAATATTGAGAAGTGCTCAGTGGCTAAATAACATCAAGGAATAATAAAAAATCAAGCAGGACATAGATTTTTGATGAAATCGAAATGGAAGCTAATGGTTAATGGCCACTCTTGTAGATCATCACTACCAGGTGGGTTTGTAAAGGTACCGTGTGGGTTTGCGTGTTGTCGTATTAGGAACACGTGCTGTTTATTTCCTGCTAGAAGAAGGCCCAACTACAAGAAAATGGCAAACTCAAATTGAGTCCAACCGAAGATGTAAAGAAGACAAACAAGAAGACCGATATATATATGTCAATCAATATAGGTATTAAACAACAAATTTACAAGTGACAAAGACAGTAACATTTGTGTTTGTGTGTGGACGTAAAGAGTCTGTATATTGGTGAATGTTCGTACGTACGTGTATGTGCATACTTTTTTCTAGCTATTATCCCCTTAATTCAATTCCTCAATCAGACTGTCGATAAATCATTTCAGTACGAAAAAAAAACAAAAAACACCCACTCCGTCTTAATAAAGAATGCTTTTCTGTGATATTTTAAACTAAAAATAAATCATATTCCTTTCAAAATTAAACTTTATATTTTTTTCTTAAATAACCTTTCAGAAAAGTTTTTTTTGAAAGAGAATTATGCTGTGTTGACAAATTTCTCAATATGGATGAATTTATCGACTTTTCTTAGGTACCTCGATGAGATCGCTAAAAAAGAGCACAGCATGAATAAAAAGGCCTTAAACTTGATGAAAATAATTATTTACTGTTTGAATGTTTGTTATTATCAAGAGGAAAGATCAAAGTATTTTGGGGGTATTTTTTACATTTTTTAATCATTCCTAGCACGTCCTAAATTTTCGTTAAAAATCTTTTTTTTTTTAGTCAGCAAAATTAACAGAAGATCGATCATGTCAACCATTTTTTCCATTTTATAACAAAAATGAAAATCTCCGTTTAAAATTCTTTTAAACATCAATTATAACTTTTTCAAAATTTATTTTAAGAAAATTAGAAATTATAAAGTTTATTTAAAATATTTTGAAACAAACATTACTTACTTTCTACGCCGAAAAAATGTAGTTTAAAAATAATACAAAGCAGGTCTTAACATTTGGTGTCACTTGACAAGTGTTGAGTGATGATTGACAGCTTACGCGAGGCTAAGTTATCGTACGGAAGAACAGAAGTGACATAATTATTTAGATTTAAGTGAACCAATTATTTACCTCGTTATTTTTAAGGAAAACTTCCAGCGCTCTAATTTTTTTGTTTCTTCTTTTTTGTACTTAGCTTTCACCTTTACGTTTACGATGCTTTATGGAAAATATATTATTAAAAAATTAAAATAAGATAAGACTGTTGAGACTGAGAGTGAGATAAAATTTCATAATGAAGAAAAAATAATAATATATAGTCTCATGCGTGTCGGTGTTGGGTGATGTTAAAAAGACAAATTTAAATGAAAAATTAAATTCTCTATCAAATTCAAGTTTTTACCCTTGTACGATCTTACATTAATATATTTAAATTATAAATAAATAATAAAATTAATACACATGAAAACTAAAACTGTCGATTTCGTTCTCGGCTTCTTCATAGAAAAGTAACAACCACACTACTCAAAGAAGCAGAGGATCTTATAAAATTATTGGATAACAACCATAATACAATGTTCACAGATAAATATTTATTCTTTAAAATAAAAAAAGTACATGCATATTGTTCCATATGCTGAGTAGTAACGAAAAGTTATGATGAACAAAAAATAAAACGGATCTACTTTTACATGAATAATGTATGTCTACAAGCAGACAACTTAATAACATCTTTTCTTTTTTTTTTTAACCTTTTCTTTACAATAAACAAATCTTGTTACAAAATCTTTTAACAATCAATTCAATTTCTTCAGATTCTTTTATGTTCTTTCTTCTTTTTTCCAACACTTTTCTTTTTCGTCTGTCTTCAAATTATTTTCTTTTTCTTCTTCTGAAACTCTTTTTCACCTTCTGAGGAGCTGAAAGTGTAAATAGAAAAACAATACGCCTAACCTAGTATAGGCTCTAAATTTAAAATGTATTTAAATTTAAAATGTATATCTTTTTGAAATGATTTTTAAAATCCCACTTCAAAATAGAGAACAAGAATGGGGCAGCCTTCCCCACATCGAACGACTCTTACAAATAAAATTGACTCTTCGAGTCAACAATAGTAACAAATTAAAGGCAATAATTCCTCTTCTTGGGAATAAATTCACCTCTTGCATATAAAAATGTTTCTTAGTCAAAGCTGAAACAAATCTAAAAAAGTCGCAAAGTACCTTTGTTAACTTTAAGTTAAGAAACATCTACATTTGCGTCAAAGCCTCAAAGGGCCATAATCAAAATAACCTTTCTCAAGTTATATTTAAATTTTAAACAAATTCATAACTTTTCTCAAGTTATATTTAATTTAAGCCAATATTAGCTTCGGAATTTTACCGAAACTAACAAAATTTTCTACAGAGTCGCTCGAAAAGAAAAACATCCCATCTCGCTACTCTAAATAAAGTCGGACATCAATGTTAAAAAAATAAATCTAAAGAAAGTACTTCGACACAGTAAGTCGAAGGTTCAAAGTAGCATGCTATTTTATGTGATAAACTAAGTCAGTTTATCACGGAGCCAGAAACAAAGAGTCTTACTCTTAACTCATCAAGAAAAATTTTCTGACTGAGGATAAAATCCTCTGATAAAAAGGAGTCGTCTGCAGCTTCCAATTCCATGAAAAAAAGCGGCAACAAAAAATTATCGTGTTTTGCCATCAGACGCTATTCAATACATTTAAACACTGAAGTAGTTATAGAAAAGATTTCTTCTCACTCTTTCTATATATTAATATTCTAAATTTCTTTAAATAAAAATTTTCCAAAATAAGAAATTTATCTAATTTAGGTACCTTTCTTATGAAATTTTATCAGAAGTGTACTGTGTAGTGTACATATAATTTTACTGTATTTACTGTGTTTTTAAATTTCCATTCATTTTTATATTTCATTTATGGAAAAATGTCATAATATGAATATAAGATCACAAATTTCATAAGATAGATAACTAATAATTGTAGTTACCATTCTCAGTTGAAGTTGAAAAATCAAAGTAACTTGACGCGTGTTTCGCACGAACAATTCGCAAAAATAAAGGACGTAACAAAGGGGAATAACGTGACGTTTTATTGTTTTTATGTACGGCCTTATGTACATTTGAATTACAGCCGTTTTATGGACACAAAAAAAAGCCATGCAAAATAGGTTTTTAATACACTGCTGTTCCGTTGATTGTAATAAGCTTTACAATTTATAATCTGTAAAAATACATCTATTTAATAATACCATTGACTAAACTGTACATAATTTTCACTAATTTTAGAATATTTAATAATAAAATAATTGTTTTAAAAATTCATTTTTCATCGAAAAAAGTTTTTGCTTTCAGACAATATTACCCATATTCATAAAAACAAATAAAAGTATCTAAAAGCATTTGAAATTAAATAGTATCTTTGTTTTATTGAGTTTTGTATGTTACAATTCAGAGATGATTTCAGGTAGAGTTGGTCCAACTAAAAAAAATAACATGATATGCTTTCTTTCCTCAAAGCCTTGTGCTTTTAACTAATATAATCACAAAATTATCCAATTTTGAATTTCTACAGTTTTCATAAAATTAGTTATTGTTGGTGGGGGGAGAAGTAATAGATTTAAAAAATATATATTTTTGCCATGACTTTAAAAAGAAAATATATTTATAATAATTTCCATCATTTGTGAATAGTTTCTGAAAGTTTCATTAAAATCCGACAATTATTTTGAGTTTGCAAGATTTTCCAAATTAATGTCTGTCATACAGAAAGAAAACGCGCTAAAATTTTATGTTATTTAGTAGTTCCGCTGATACAAAGAGCAACAAGGTTTTTTTAATCAAAAGTTAGAATGTTCTAAAAGAAGAAATTTTTTTTTAAAATAATTAAAAATACTTTGTTCTTTCCTCTTAATAATAACATAAACATTTTGACGCTAAAATTTTGTTTTCATCAAGTTTGGCATCTTTTTCATCATGCTATGCTTTTTTTTTTAGCGATTTCATGAAGATCATAAGTAGGAAAAAATTCCAATCAGTTTAAATTCGGTTTGACATATACGAAAATATTTTTGCTTATTCAAAATATTAAATTTAGTTTAAGTTAAGCCCTTTCTTTTCCTTTTTTTTCATTTATTGTTTTTTTGTGGGGGGGGGGGGTCTACATAAAAACTTCCTAGCTGCTATGCAGTACCCCAAAAGTACAGTTGTTGGCATCTTTTTTCATTATTACTCATAGGTACCGCGAAAGAAAAAAAAGATACCTAACGTTTAAAATGCACTTTTTAAATTTTTTCTTGAAGATTTTATTTTGGTTTTAATTGCAAGGTAATAGAGTAAACTAATTTCTAGTAGGCAAAATACTTTGCAGTATTTCAAAATGAATTGAAATTGATTGAAATTATTTTTTATTATCAGTAAAAACACTAAATCATCCATATTGACAAATCTCTCAACGTAATTCTCTTTATTAAAAATCATTCAAAAATAAAATATACTTCATTTGTGTAATATTAGCTGATTTAAAGTTTAATTAATCTGATTTGAAACAAATATTACTTATTTTTAGATTAAATGTCGCAGAAAAGCATTTTAATAGGGAGTTGGGTGTTGACAACTATCTCGATAGAATTGGGAATTTGGGGGGACATAACAGTAATAATTACTTGACAAATATAACGTGAACGCCTTTGTATATATATATATATATATATATATATATATATATATATATATATATATATTGGTTTATTCAGAGACGATGGACTTATGGCTATAAAGAACTCTACTAACTTTAAAATCGATAAAATTAGAAAGATATTATATAAAGAATTTAAAAGCCTGAACTTAAAAATTACGGTAAGCACTAAATTAAAAAAAGTTAACTTCCTTGATATAACATTAGATTTAATGAAAAATGCATACGTACCTTATAAAAAAACAAATACCAATCCTTTATATATACACCCTAAATCAAATCATCCTCCATCTATAATTAAGCGTCTACCTTTATCTATCAAAAAAGAATAAGTACAAATTCGGTAAATGAGAAGATTTTCTATGAATGTATTAATTTCTATAATAAAGCTCTAAAAGACAGTGGCTACAAAAGCCCAAAACTTTTGTATATAAAAAATGAAAATGAAAAGCATAGAAAAAACAGAAGTAGAAAAATAATTTGGTATACACTCCCATACAACCAAATGGTAAAGAACAAATTAAGACAAAAATTCCTTGCATTAATCCTTAAGCACTTTCCTAGAGATAGTAAACTAAATACTATTTTCAATAAAAATACACTAAAATTAAGTTACAGCTATATTGAAAACTTAGAAAAAATTATTAAGAAGCATAATGCTAATATCTTCAATAAGCACTTAGACCAAAACCAAAGAAATTTAGACAATATAAAAATAAAAATAAAAAGAGATGAAGATAAACAAAAATTATGTAACTGTAGAAATCTTCATAACTGTCCTCTACAAAATAAATGTCGCACGGAATCATTAGTATACCAATGCAATATCTCATCTATTGAGAATCCCGAAAACATAAAAATCTATATAGGTTGCACAAGCCATGAGTTCAAAAAAGGTTCACTCAACATCAAACTTCATTTAGGATAAATAGATACCAAAATCAGACATCCCTTTCAAAATATTTCTGGTACTTAAAAGAAACCAATAAAACACCTACAGTAAAGTGGAAATTAAGAAAAGCTAGAATATGTAGGTCATTAAATGTCCTTTGTGCATACATGAGAAACTATATATTACTAAGTTTATAAAAAATATAAAAATTTACTGAATCAAAGAAATGAAATAGCTATTCTTTGTCGTCATTGTCAAAAATTTTCCTTAAATAATATTTAAAAATAAAAAAATGGGAGCTGGTAATATACATACTTATATTTGATATGAAAAAATAATTTTTAAATAATTTAATTAATTCTATTACATTTACTTGATTTAAAAAGAAATATAGTCTATTAGTAATTAAGAGTAAAAATAATATTTTAAAATTGTAGTTAAATATAACGTATTCTAACCTAAACACCTCTTTTAAAAAGAATCTTAAGTATACAAGTACGAATTTAACGAAAAAAATGCCGAAAAACTTTTTGTCGTTAATAATAAAAAAAACAAAAACAGACGACATGCATTTAACAGATGTCAGAATTCGTTGGAAAATGCACCCCTACCCTCCCTAAACTTAACCACTTTTTCAAACGTAACTCATAATTGATACAACAATAATTAATAAAAATGAACACGCTACCGCCCCTGTCTAAATTATTGGATTTCTCTGTATCCTTGGAAACAGGAAATTATGAATTTATATGTGCGTTTAAAACCCAATAAATTTCAAAATAAGTTATTCCAAAATTCGCTTGAAGATGAAACAGAACTAATGCTTTTAATTTAATTATATAATTAAATTTGAAGTTTTTTGCTTCAGTTTTTGAAACATGGTTATTAACTTTGTAGCGAAGAAACCATATTTTAAATCAGTTAATTTATAATATTTATGCTCTGTAAATTTACATTGAGCACTGTTTTGTAAAAATAAAAAAATATCAATCCGAACACCGGATTATATATCTTACTGTTCTTTTTTTTATTATAATATATATATATATATATATATATATATATATATATATATATATATATATATATATATATATATATATATTTAATTACCCAGTAATCTTAAAAATTTAAGAAAATATTCTAAGCAATCTAATATTTTATTAAATTTTAGGTACTTTGGGTTTCATGCTTGATAAGGTCATGTTAGAAAATTGCCAATAAATTTTAACTTTACTATAGTTTTTAAATATTGGGTATCATTGAATTGTAGTGAGCTTTACCATTTATTATTAGTAAATACAGTCTTAATTTAATAACAATATCACTTGACCGCTACAGAATGTTAAAACTTTATAAATCATTCTAATTAAAAAATTTTAAAAATGATAAACAATTTTTGTTAAAATCCGTTATTTATTCGTAAATTTTTTTTTAATGCACTAAAACTAAGACATTATTATTTAATTAGAAATGTTTTTAATTACTTTAAAGTATAAAATAATTTTATTCTTTAAAGTAATTAAAAGCTTTTCTAATTAAATAATGCCTTAGTTTTAGTGCATTTTTTATATTATTATTCAGAGCATTCCTTCTATAACAGGGGACTTTGTTTGACCAAAATATTTAATGTTTTAAACTCTCCGATGAATTGTCCTTAAACATTAAGTTAAGCAAGCGCTTTTAAAAAAGAATTTCTGGAAATTTCATAAAATTAAATATGTGGGGCCAACAGATGTAAAAAAAAAAATAAGTATTTAAAAAGATTTTCTGAAAAAGAAACATTTAAAAAATAATAATTCATTTGTGAATAAGTCCTGGAAGTTTCCTTAAAATCTGGCAATAATCTGATTTTTACAAGAATTTACAAATCAGAGTGTTTTTTTTTTCACCGCGAAAAGACGCTAAAATTTTCCATCGCACTACGTAGACACCCGAGAAATAAGATCTATAACCAAAATTTCGAAGTTTAGTCAAAAGAATTTTTAAAAAAAAGTAATTTTTACATAAAAAAAAAATCCTTTGATTTTCTCTTTTCTTAATTATATAACATAAGATAACGATAGTGAGTGTTTTTATTATTTGTGGGGGGTGCTCGTTGTTTAGCAAACCTTTGGTCGTACCTAAATCAGCAACTAAAAAGAAAACAAAAAAACAGTGACTTACAGAGATGTTCTTGAATAATGACTATATTTTTAGTAGAGAGTGTACGTCTGTCATAGACCCTAAAATTTCTAACTTCTTACTTTCTTACGCCTACTTCTTTACGAGAAACATAACACTTCATCCCTGCAGCCACCAACAACGGTCCTGACTTGAGGTGCCCTTACTTCAGATTGCATTTTTTTCCTCTCTCTTTAGTCGGTCACTGAAATTGATATTCAACAGAATTAAATTCTAAAGTGTAGATTCAAGCAAGATTCTCTCTGTTTGGGTTGCTTTCACTTAATTCTTCTCTCCAGGAACCTGAACGTGTTCAGTAACAAAGTTGTCAGGAGCTCATGCCTTATGTAGATATTAAAATAAACAGTTATTTTACAATATTGAAAAAAAAGGGTTAACAAGCAAAGCTCGAATAAGAAATATAAGCTCTGTAAAAACAACAGGTTTTGTTTGCGAAAGAGTTGCACAAATTTTCTTCTGTGCGCTAAAAAAATTTAGTTCGAAAAAGGATAATCGGAAAGATAAATCGAGAAAGAAAACCGAGAAGTAGTCCTGTGGTAGTCAAGATGATCACACACAAAACCACAAACAAAGTCTCTTCCTTTAAGCTTTTTCGACTGACGGGCAGGTTGTGTCCTTGATTTACAAAATGAAGCTTCCGATATTCCGTTACTCGTGAAAGAATAAGAAAATGGATATTGATATAATAATCATTTTATTTTTATTTGATTGATATTATTTCCTGTAAAGGTTTCGATTGATCGTCTTTCGAATTACAACAGTCTGTAACTTAGTGTTACCGCGACGAAAAAACTTGAAAAACACATTTTGAAAATGCCGCCTTTGAACAAATCTCGGTTCTATTTGAAAGATGATGGTCGAAAGCTAATCCGAATTAAAAAATTAAAAAATTAAAAGAAAAATTAGTTTCCGTATATAGATATAAACATTTTTTAGGCATTTTTAGATCATTAGTACTTTTTCGTCACTCATCTAGCCACCATTGTATACTAAACAAGAGATTTCAAATTCTCTTTAAAATTCAATATATGTACTGTTTCAAAATCTAATAGTACATTTAAAGGGTTAATTAACTGAATTTTCTAAAAGTAATGCTTACCTTTTACTTGTCACTTAAAACAGAATGAAAATAACGTTTTGTTTACGCACATTAGCAAGTAAAGTCAAAGGAAAAATTAGAAAGTCATTTTCCCCCTGTCCGAATAAGCTCTAGAAAATGTAAAAAAATAACTATAAGTACGGAAGACCAGTGGTGCGATAATCAAGAATTTGTTATTTTTAAAATTAAATTCATTTTAATCTTAATCAATATTTTAAGAATATAATTTTTTTATTCTATATACTTTTATTCAATTTAGTTTAATGAATAATTTTATTTTTTATACTGACTGAACCGGAGGTATAAAATTAGAATATCATATTCCTCCGATATTGAATAGTCGTCAGTCAAAGCGACATATCAGAATTATTTCCTTTTTGTACATCCATACCAAAAATAATCAATTGCTAAATGGAATAAAATAAAATTCTTTTAAAAAAGGTTCACACGTGAAAATGCCATTAAATTTTACATTTTTTTTATTCATCAAACATGTTTTTACTTTATTTAATAAAATAAATAACGAACAGCAACAGGATTAATTTCAAAATTGAACTGAAATATTACAAGTAACATTTTTTAAAATAAAGTTTAGATTTTTTTTTCTGACGAATCTGAAAGAAAATAACGCGTTTTAATAAATTATGCAAGCACCAATTCTCAAAAAAATATTTTTTGAGTTTTATTGAATTGTTTTTGACAAAATAGGAACCGAATGCTCACACTCGATGTTGCATAATTTTTTTTATTGAAATATCTTCAAAGATTTCTTTTTATAACTATAAAAAAATTGAACGCCCCTACCCATTAAAAAATATACACGCGATATTGAAAAGGGTGTGTTAAACGTACCCCCCAATATTTCCTCGCGGTTTTTTAATAAAATAACGAATTCAGTAAAATATACATTCGTTAATGAATAAGTCCTGAAATTATTTTAAAACAGGGAACGTCGATTTTTTACTTTCATTGCGGAAAAAGTATCCATTTTGTTGGTACCTAATGATACATATGAAAACAAAGTTTTATCGTCAAAATATTTGTTATTATTTAGAGGAAAGACCAAAGGATTTTTTATTATAAAATTATATTTTTTTATTCTTTTTAGAACCTTCAAAATTTTGGTTAAAAATCTTGTTTTCTTGGGTGACCCAAACTTAGTATGGGAAATTTTAGCGTCTTTTTGCGGTGAAAAACACTGATTTGGAAATTTTTGCAACAATCAGATAATTGTCGGATTTTAATTAAACTTTTAGGACTTATTCACTAATGAATTAAATTATTTTTTAAATGTATCTTTTTTCGAAAATCTTTCTAAATTATTTTTTTACATCTGTTAACACCACCTATTTAATTTCATAAAATTTCGAGGGATTCTTTTTTTATAGCGCTTAATATTTATATTAGTTATAAGAACAAGTCCTCGGAGAACTTAAATCATCAAATCTTTTTGGTCAAACATGACCCAGTTACAGAAAATCTACTCTGAATAGTAAAATAAAAAAGCAATCAAACTAAGACATTATTTAATTTGAAAAGCTTTTAATTGCTTTTAGGTATAAAATATATTATGGGCACTATTGTCTTAAAAAAGTTTTTTGATAAATAATGAAATTTTACAATAATTATTTTTATTTCTTTTGTAATTAATGGAAATAATTTATAAAGTTTTAAATCTTTTAAAATTATATATTAAATTGTAGCGGTCAATTTATATTGTTATTAAATTAAAACTTTATTACTAATAAATGGAAAAGGTCACTACTATTCAACGACAGAATTTTTAAAAACAATGAATTTATTTTATGTGCGTATAAACGTTACATTTTTTTTATTTTTTTTTTGTAAATACGGACTTCCAAACGCGACATTATCAGAAAATAAGATCGGTAAATATAGTAACGTTAAAATTTATTGGTAATTTTCTAACGTTTCTTCAACAAGTGTCTTCATAGTTAAACTATAAAGCCAACGTACCCAAGATTCAATAAAATATTACATTGCAATGAGTAACTGCAAATGTTGCTGGTGTAATGAATCACCACTACATAGATACAATAATGCAGAACGGGTGGCGTAGCTAAAGCATCATCTGGATGTGAAGGCCTCAGGCG
The DNA here is from genome assembly GCA_964036315.1 of Acanthosepion esculentum. NCBI lineage: Eukaryota > Metazoa > Mollusca > Cephalopoda > Sepiida > Sepiidae > Acanthosepion > Acanthosepion esculentum. The sequence continues at coordinate 74,149,717 of OZ038480.1, forward strand.
CAGAGATCAAACAAACTGATAAAATTTGGTCTCTGCACATATGCATTGACGTACATCTTCGGGCAAAAATTTAAAAAAAATCAAATAAATACAATCTCAATTTCAAACTAATCAAAGGTTTTCCACTCCTTTTTCCTAGCCTAGAAAATCAACCTATATGTGCCAGTTTGGACACATAAAAATGGGAGACATTTTTTTTAAATTCTAACCGCCAGTCGTCATTAGTCTCTCGTTGTTGCACGTACCTAGCCGGTCTGGATCTCATTTCATAAGACACAACACATCAATCATTACTTTTTTAAAAATTTATGTTCAATATCAAAGGCTGAACTTAAAATACACCGAACACAACAAATTGTGCTAAAGAACAAAATAAAATTTCATAGAAAGACATTAAACTGGAAGCAACGAATTAAAAAAAAATCTATTTTCTCTCGTAATGAAATAAAATATCACTTATGAACTTAGTCTGACTTAAAGAGCCTAACAGTGAAACATCAAGTGAAAGATATTGGTAGTGACAGCAACGGAAAATAAAGATGCTGCTGATTATGATGAGGTTGAAAATATTACTAACAGTCGTAGTGATGCTGATGCTGATGCTGATGCTGAGTTCACTTTTATTCAGCTGCTGCTGATGGTGATGATAACTAAAACATTCTGTTGTCTTTTTCTAGTTTTTAGCAGAACACAAGAAAATGAGAAGTATTTAAGTAAAGGGATAAATTGTAGGTGATATGTTGATATTACGGTTAAAAAAATAGGAAACAAAGAAATATTTGGAATGTACATTTTTTTTGTTTGAGGAAAATTTCCAAAGACCTGTGGAAAATAACAACGAACTATTATGCAACCATGTTTATTATTTATACAATCCAATTGCGTCTGTTTGTATGGTTGCCATCTCCTTGGATTGGAACTTCAGTATCAAGTTACTGCAAAAATATGTTTGTGTGGCCATCTATTTACTTAATCTTGTAAGTGCTGCTGTCCTGATAGTCCTTCTAAAACCTAGCAAGTGTTTACTAAAAAAAGCAGCATAATACTAAAACCACAGAACAAGAAAACTATTATTAACAACATCCTATCGAATGTTTTTGTAATCACTGTATTGAATGATGGAAAGATAACAAAATAAAAGAAAGATAATATCTACATGCTAAATAATTATCCGAAATAATTAAGACATCAGTTCAAGATAGAAACATTACGGCTGCGTTGATAACTATTTATAATTACAATAGATATAGTAAGTAGTAAACGAACTTCCAATAATTGTGTTTCGTATGTAATGGTGGGTGTAAGTTAATTTCTGTGGGCATATATTTTCATAGTAAACAGTCTCATTTCAAATATTCGTAGAAATGAACACGTGTTTTTAAAAGTTCATACATTTTACTGGATGTCATTTAAACCCAGTTTTCCAGGAGAAAAGATATAAGCATACTGACTTAGAAAAGCTGGCATATAGCTTGTGATTTTGATCTTCAACCGCTTCAGTTTTTTGAAAAAGGAATGGCTTTATCTATGTTGGTGCAGACGAACTGGAATTTCTAAACTAACTGACTATGACTTGTTGCAAAATCTCATTTTTTTAAGCTGATACAAACCAGATTTTTTTAATCAAAAACCTAGGATTCACCATCGATATAAAATCCAACCAAAAATAGTAAATTTCCTAGATATAATCTTCGACTGAAACAAACGGAACATAGAAACCATACAGAAAATAAAATACCAACAGAATATATATTAACAAAAAGTCCAGCTACCCCCTACGGTATTCAAACAAATACCCATATCTAAATAAATAAGGGACTTTGAACAAATTCTAGCAACTTAAAAATATTTAATGAAAATAAATTTAAAAAAAACATACAAATCAGCCCCAAGACATATACAAACTAGAATATAAGAAGACAAACAATACAAACAAAAACAACAAAAGAAAATATAATTTGGTTCAATTCACCCTATAACAATATAATATAAACAGAAATAGGCAAAATATTCTTCAAACTAATTAACATTTCCCTAAAAAAAGAAAATTATCAATAAAAATACAATCAAAATTAGTTAAAGCTGCATGGATAACATGGAAAAAATAATAACTAAACACGATAAAAAAAATACTCAACAAAATTAATAGCAATAAGAACCAACAGAATAATATCATCAAATGTAATTGTTGAAATAAAGAAAATTGCCCGCTTAACAACAAATGTTTAACCAATAGCATAATATGCAAAGCAACAGTACCTTATAACATTAATACAGACAAAAAGGTTTATATAGGTGCTACAAAAAACACCTAAAAGAATTATATTTAACTACAAAATGTCTTTTGACAGAAAAAGTACACCATCAACACAACCTTATCAAAATGCATATGAAACCAAAAAGAAAACAATATCCCCACCAAAATCGAATGGGAAATTATAAAATAGGTAGCCCATACAAAATTAACAGTAAAAACTGTAAACTATACTTAGAGGAAAATTTACAAATAATTATTTTTAGAAACCTAAACAAATTACTAAACAAGAAAAATAAAATAATAGGCTAGTGCAAACATATAAACAAATATTTACTTTTGTCATCTAAGTACTAATTAAAAAATAAACAAAAACTTTAAAAAAATTATATATATATATATATATATATATATATATATATATATATATATATATATATATATATTCATTCTACCATTTGACTCCCAGTCTTCGAATAGTAAAACAGAAGCTGTAAAACCACTATAACAAGAATATTGTTTAAACCGTGTACTTCATTTATTTTTGTCATATGTTCAGTATCTATAAATTAGCAAGAATGACTCTTCTCTAAATGAACTGATTTTTTCTTTTCTTTTTTTGAAAGACCCACCTAAATTGTTTTTAGATCATAATAGTAATAGACTAAATAGGAGAAAATCGTGCATTACTGTTGTTCACACATTACATTCGGCTTCCTATCTACTCTTCATGTAATTCAACTTACCGATAAAAAATAATTCTCTATTTTGAAGGTGAAATAGATAAGTATTTCAAAAGGATTTTTGTAAGGTGAACTTGTATCGCGGTAACGAGAATTTAACACACGCGGCTTTCAGTTTATTCAATAACAAGAAAATATAATGGAAAAAGAAAATGCATTCAGAAGTATTGCTCCGAACCAAATGCTACATCGCAATTTTAAATGATAATGTAATTTGGAAAACTGGAGAAATCCGCAGTTTTATTTAACATGGGAGAAAGTGTCTACACTTTTTTAGCTAGACGTATAAAAAAATTGGGTAACTTAACCTGCCACGTTATTTTATAATCAGCGCGCGAATATAAACGTAGACAATATTTCCATTTTATTCTTTTATATTTTTTATTGCGTCTTTAGAATTTTATTTGTCTTATTACATAATAAGTTGAATTTTTCCTATAATTCTAAATGCTGTAAAATCTTTAGTACTACACTTACCACCTCTCTTAGGGTGGATACTTACAGGCTATGTCAGCAACTAGGTCTTCCTGACCAGTTAGCATTATCATAATTAAAATTAATTATAATTTTAATCCCCTCTCGCAAGCATCTATTTTCCTACCATCACCTGCGGACGAAAAATTAATGATCAATTAACAGTGATCAATCTATCATTTTGTTAGCGAATAATCTCTGTCCAATTTTGTTCTGTTTAGTCCCATCTGAATCTTGTCACGTGGTCAATTCGTTTCTCCAGTTCTCATAATACATAACTTGCATCTTCAAGATAACTACCCTCGGATAAATATTCTGAATCCTGGATACTTTCTTGTCAACATCTTATGTTCAAATCTCACATACTCTGCGCTTTTTAGTTCAAAATAACAAAGTCTGTTTAAGTAGTAGAAATAGATCCCAGGGTACTTCTAGTATACTAGTAAAATCCATATTACCTAGTTTAGCTGTCTAGGCTTTTAACATTGGTTTATCAAGATAAGTACATTCTAATCGGTAACCGTACATGAAAAATCCACACCAGTAACTTTGTTAGAATGTATCATATTTTAGTCCGAACGCATAGTTTATATTGAAAACTACATAGAATTACTCAGACGAAATTATAATATATATATGTATATATGAATTGGGATCAAATATGGATTAAATTCAACAGAATGATAGAATAAAGAACAAATAGGAAACGTTTATAAATTTAACATGTTCCACTTTTATTTAAGTTTCATTAGAAATGAAATATGGAAGAGAATAGAAAATTCTGCTATTTTTTATTTTTGTGTTGTTTGTTTTTCATTGGTTAATGTATTTTTCTTGTCATGTAGCGCTTGTATGTATTAACTTGTATGTTTGTGTATAATTCTAGTTAGTCTATGCGGGATTTGGTTGATAATTTATGTGCGTGTATGCATTTGTGTGTTTAGTGGGCATTTTTATTTCTGGCAGTGTCCGTATGTTGATTGGGAGATGTTTTGTGTGGGAGTGAAAGAATTTATGTTGCATCAGTTGTAGTTGTAGGTAGCCGGTCTTACATTCTTTAAGTATGGAGTTTATAAAAGTTAGTGATATAATAAAGTATGTTTGGTGAAAAAATATTTATCAGGATTTCTTTCTAAGTAATTTCTATCAAACAAATCCCGCATACACCAAGTAGAATCACAATACACAACCACACAAGAATAATACGCACGAACGATACCTAAGAAGACAAATACACATGAAGTCTGCTTAACCAATGAAAAATTAAAAACAAAATGTAAAAAATAGCTTAATTTTTTTTTCTCCTCAATATTTCATTTTGGATGAAACTTAAATAAAAGCGAAACATGTTACATTTATAAACGTTCCCTATTTGTTCCTTATCCTATTATATATATATATATATATATATATATATATATATATATATATATATATATATATATATATTGTAAACTAGTTATATAATTCAGAAGGAGCAAATCTTAACTGAACTCCTACTTCACTTTCTGTTCCGTTATTGTTTAACAAATGTACAGCTATCAAGAGCTCTCAAGATAACAATGTCTATATTCATGATTAAAGGAAGAAGAGAGAAAAACAAGCTCTCGAGATAAAGCAAAATAGATAAATGCCTGTGTCAAATTTTATCTCATGAACTTTTCCTCGCAAATTATCTCGCCGAGCTAAATATTCATAAAATTTAATGATTTAAAAAAAATATCTTATAACAGAATGTAAGAAGTGATTTTGGATTTTAGAAACATGAGACGGAGTATATCTGCTTAGCAATAAGGTTAACTGTTTATAATTGAGTGACCGAAATTAGCATAGGAAGTGATGTGGAGTGAGTTAGAAAGTGACAATTGTTTTGAAGTCCCAATTCTATTTGGTAATAATTTATAACAATAAGTGTTCGTTCGACAAGATCCAAAATATGGATTTTGCTATTGTTTGGAAGTATTTGGTTAAAGAAGGTGGTGAGTATAAATAGGCGATTTCTTTGGAAACATTAGTAAAACAAAGATTGAATAAAACGAATTTAATTAATAGAAATTAGACCGTCACGTTGAAAACGATAGTAAATATTTAAAATGGAGTAATTTAGATTTGACAAAAATCTTTTACGTCATCAAACGAACAAAGGAAATCTAGTTGTAGCAATAGTAAAGTTTCAATAGTAAAGTTTCAATAATAAAGTTTGAATTCACCATTGAAAGAATTGAAATGTTAGCAATGATGACGTAAATAAAGAGACAGACAAAATAGAAACAGAAATTATGTGAAATAATTGCATTGTTTAGCTTAACAAGAAACAAAAGAATTGGATTAATGAGCTGCTCGGATCAAAGCGTAGTATCTGTTCGCAGATCGCTCGCTTGGTCGGCCTACTGGCTGAGAGCTTCACTCGATACTTGCCTGGCGTAGGGATTCATCCCTGCGCTGGTGGTATCATGGCTACGACTAGCTTGGACCGGCTCCGGCCTGGACCAGCTATGACAAGCCAAGACAAGCTAAGACCAGCTATGACTAGCTTAAACCAGCTATGACCAGCGGCCCGGGTGAAAACACTCGGGTCCCCACGTTAAAAACCGAACTTGTGTCACAACATGACTCAGTGTGTGTGTGTGGGGGGGGGGGGGGTCAAGTAAATACCTGGATTAATGACGCAGTTAGAATTAATTATTATATAAGTAACTATGTTATACTGATCATTAAAGGTATCGGGAATGCATGTCCAAAAGTATATGAAAATAAACGAATGCAGTTTTAAGAATTGCTCGATACAAATGGGCTAGGAACATGCGTACGTTGGCTAACTGAATTTAAAATTAAATTTACTATATTTATACGGAGAGAATGCTCAATAATCGAGATGAGCGATTTTAGATATAAACAGGATAGGAATTAAGAGTACATGGTCATTGTCAGTATCACGCTTCAATGCGATTTTCAGACCAAGTGCCACTATAGCGGACTCGTGTATATAGCGGACACGTGTATATAGGTCAATGGAGTATTAGAAAAGTGGGAAAAGCGGAATCTGACCCTTCCAAGTTTCTTTTATTTATGGCTAATGTTGAGTGTCATTACGGTCATAACCTCAAGATGGCTTATTTATACTGATTGATTCCTCAACTGTGTATAGAAATAGGTTAAGTTGATTTAAGATGACGACTCTTAGATTGCTTATTTATTAATCATTTAATTCAGTATTTGTTTTTTTGCATATTTTTCTTTCGTGTACATTTTGTTTCTAAAATTTTGACTTTCGAGTAAAGTTTATTACAATTATGTTATGGGATTTTATTTAGAGGTCATGACACTAAATATCCTTCTACATTAACCTAAACAAAAGAAACTGAGAAAGGTCGCTCCCCCACTTATCTTAATCTTCCAAATGGCATGCACAGCCCGCTATATATATATATATATATATATATATATATATATATATATATATATATATATATATATATATATATATATATTATTCTGGATAAAGCCGATTACCACCAAAAATTAAAGAATATTGTCGACGACCGGACTAAATTCACAAAACTGAAAAGAAATTCCACTGAGACTTTAAAAAGGTCCGTCAACAAACTAATAACAGCTCACAACGCTGAAGTAGGCTCCCTGAAAATTCAAAAAATTGTTGGAGATTACCAACCGGGATATTTATATGGAAACATAAAAATCCATAAACCAGGATACCCGCTACGACCAATCATTTCCCAGATCCCAACACCTATCTACGAACTATCGAAATTCCTGAACGACATCATCACTCCATACCTGCGTACCAATTACAGCATCACATCCACCCACGAATACCTGCAAATTTTAAAGTCTACAAAAAACCCAAACCAAGGTATAATAGCGTCACTTGATGTTGAAAACTTATTTACAAACGTCCCCGTCGAACAAACAATTGACATTATCCTCAATTCCGTATACTCTAATAAGTCTATCTCCCCCTCACCCCATCAAACCACCCATAATAAAAAAACTACTACACGCATGCACAGCCAAAGTCCCATTCTATGCCCATAATGGCAATATCTACACTCAAACTAATGACGTCAGCATGGGAAATCCTCTCGGCCCATGCTTTGCCAACTATTACATGTCCCACGTAGAAAATACGATATTTACACAAGTCCGTAAACCGAAGATATACATACGCTACGTAGACGATATTTTCATTTTAGCGGTGAAAGAAATAGACACACTTAAGACCACATTTGAGAAAAACTCTGTCCTTAACTTCACTTATGAACTTAGCCAGAAAAACAAACTTCCATTCCTAGATGTCCTCGTTGAATACAGCAATAACACTTTCATTACATCCTTATACAAAAAAACCACCAGCAAGAACTCTTGTCACCTAAACTTTAAAAGCGAATGTCCACTTAGGTATAAAATAGCTGTAATAAAAAAACTTTCTAGAAAGAGCACACCAAAATTCATCCTCTAGACTACTCTTCCTCAAAGAACTTAATAACGTAAAACAAACCCTAATCAACAACGGCTTCCCTAACCATCTTATAGACCAACAACTAAGACTATTTCTCCCTAAAGTAAGTAATAATGAAAGTGAACACACAGTCAAAAATCACATACACATTTATTACAAAAACCAAATGCATAAGAATTACAAACAAGACGAATCCTCACTAAGACATATTATAAAGAAATACACCACCCCAATCGACCCAAATAAAAAAATCAAATTAATTATCTATTATAAAAATTTAAGACAGCTAACCTCATTCTCAAAAATAACAACACACCTGCTAAGTCAAAATTGCAAAGAACGAACATTATCTATGAGTTCAAATGCCCCTTACGGAACTGCGTTCCTAACGAAACCGGACTCATAAATAATTACATTGGTTACACAACCACATGCTTATCCAAACGTCTTACGTTACACCTATCCGATCACAGCTCCATTAGAACCCATTCAAACACACACACAAATTTACCAGACTCCATTAGAAATATACTAGTAGAAAACACAAATATATTAATTGCTTCCACCTGTAAAAAAAGGTTAAAAATAATAAAAAAGAAAAAGCCTACCCGTAACAATATTAACTACGAACAAAGCCACAACGTGCTAACCGTATTTGGAAATTAAAACACCAGTACTACACACTAAGACATATAAATGCACACAATCAATTAAGCTGAAAAATCAAATCATCCTTGATAATGGCTAAAGGTATAGCCGAAAGCGCTCGGAAAAATAAAACATTTGGACAGTTCTTACACACCCTTTGTCCAGCAAAGAAAGCTCTTGTTCGTACACAAGAAAAATTAAATAAAAAACTTAACCGTAGTACCTTGTCTGTCGTTTTTAATGAAACTTGCATAAAAGAAGGATTGCTGCCTAAATATGCAACTATATATATATATATATATATATATATATATATATATATATATATATATATATATATGCAGCCTGCTAAAGGAGTCGTGGTACTTGATCCGAAGACCGCATTGAAGCGTAAAACTGAGTGTCACCATACAGTGTTGACTCCTGTTTCCACACCATCTATCATTTGTGTGTCACTCTGAACCATGCTGGAATAGGCTTTGCGCTCGATTTCACACCAAATTAACAGGGAAACCAGGATTGAACTTCCAAAAGACACAATAATTTGTGATATTGTTTTTACCGAAGGGTGGGGGATTTTTGAAGTTACTGGTAACGATTACGTTTGATTTGTTAAACTTTTCATAGCAAATGATAATGAAGTCGTAGTGTTGATACTAAAAATAACACGAGACTTAATCTGTCATATTTAACATTACAATTTTATCACTCCGCTATTTTGTCAGTTACTGCCAGCCAGTGTGCGTTTGTCTGTCTGTCTCGTCCAAAACAACAACTCAAGTGAGGAGATGAACAGTCTCTCCGACATTGCATCAAATAACTACATGCTAACTATTTTTCTCACACGCACACATATCAGGCACAGCTAGTCCACGAGTTCACTTGTTGGGGTGAATACTGACATCGAGTGAATCGCGCATTTACACCTCCAACAAGGAGCTCTTCTTAGGGCAACCTTACATCTGCCTTCTCTGAAGGTCACTGAGTGTAAAGTATATTCTGCATGATCTAAAGTGAAACACATACTACAATAAATCTTAAGTAATTGTTATGTACTGGAAAATTATATTTTTACTGTCTCTTTCATCTTGATTAACCTCAAAGTGTTCCTGGTTACGGAAGAATAATTTGGAGGCAAGGTGGTTATAGCAAGCTAGTCGTTTATGTAATTTTTTTTCTAAAATTCTAAAAAGCTAATTTTATTTGCTCTTTGCTGATAAATGCTTTATATTACTCAATTCTTTATCAAATAATGTGTGCAAAGAATTTTTTTGTAGCTCAGTTTAGAATCTATTTTATAATAGCAATTTTAGATCAGTGAAAATATTCACTTTATTAAGAAGGCAGAGGTTTTTGCTTGTAAGTTTTTTAGTCAATGAAGTAGAAAAATTGTGACTGTTCGCGACTCATACGATTTCAAGAGAAGGGATTTTAATGTTACGCTCATAAATAAAGTGTAGAGCAGATTTTCTTAAAAGTTTTTGCTGTTTTTTTTTTTTACTTTAGGTTTTTCATTAGTATGAATATATCATCGATATATTGAACATATGTCACAGGTTTAGCAGAATTGATTTTCTACGTGAGTCGTATAGAAATTAGATAAAGGAGGACGGAGAGGCGAACTCATCGCTACGCCGTCAGTATGTGTGTAAATGTTGTAATGATCATAGAAAAGGTATTTGTGTAGGATAAAAGTTTACTTAGAATTGTCAACATCTAACGAAGCTCGTATGCTGTTGTTAGGTTTATTTGAGTGCAGTATTTCAAGAAATTCGTTAGGGGGGTTAATATTAACTATATTTATTTGGTGAATAGAGTAGAATAAGTTGATTTATACTTTTGTATAAGTGATATACAAGAGTAGGAATGTGTAAAATTATTAATCGCAGAAAGCTTCAGTGGCGGATATGGAAGTCTAAAAGTAACCTTTAAACTGACTTTGACGTCATATAAAACGATAAACTAAAGGTTAAATGGATGACCTTTCCTATAGGCACATCCCAACTCTGATTACCGTGCATATCGGATTGTGAAAAATGCTTTGAAATATTCTGAGAGCTTTTAAAACAGTTATCTTTGCAGACCTATCAGAACTCTTTGTCTTTGTTTAAAAACCAAAGTCAATAGTTCTGTTTGGAACGTGACTATTAATGTTTTTTTATAGTCTTGTCTCTTTACAAATGTTTAGCATAGAAATAAGAATAATGGGAAACGTACAAAGAAGAAATAATTTAAAGCTCTAAATCATTTCGAGGGCATCAAAATGTAAACTTAAGAAGGCTGAGACAATTTCAAACCACCATTTTTCTTATTTTTATTTTATAGTGAATAATTACCTTTCAAGTACAATTAAAATATTTATGGCTTTTCTCTGTTATTCTTTACGGATTACTGTCTAAAATCACAAATTATTCAAGTTTGCATATATGCTTGTAGAATTTGTGTACCTGGCTACTTGTGCCTATGTATATACAGGGTACGATGGATAAATTTTCATCTAAATTACGCAAAAAGGAAAATCACACTGACATTTAATTTTAACTGATATATTTACCAAAATTACACAAAAGTATCTTAAATACTAAAGAGTAAATGTATTCAATAAAATCGCCATTGGCTTCAACCACGGCTTCCAGACGACTTCGGATTCTCCTGAAACTCTTCTGGATGCTCTCCTTGTTTAAGTTTGGTGAATACTGCCAGAATCCTTGACTTCAGTTCATCTTTCGTGTTACAAGGAGTTTTGTTAGTCTCTCGCTCAACTGCGTACCACATATAATAATCAGGGGGTTGCAGCCTGGGGGTGTAAGGGGTGATGTGGTCACAGAAATTGTCTGACAGACATGAATGGGTTCTTCTGCTTTTGTGACCTGGTGTAGAGTCATGTTGCCAGACATAGGGTCTTCCAACAGCCAACCTCTTGACCCAGAGCAGTACCACCTCCTCGAGGCACTTGATGTAGGCCTCCGTGTTAAGTCTGAGGCCCCCACCAACAAATTCGGGAGTTCTTTTCTTATCAGAACGATCAGAGTGTTTTCTGAGTTGTACCTTAGACTCATCCTTTTCACTGTACTCAGATTGACACCCAAACACTTTAAAAGGTTCATATTGGAGCTTCCGTCGCGAATGCCAAGCAGTACAGCATGCCGTTTCCAAATTTCTGGCGGAGTGAATTGCGTCATGGTGCTGTTTTTCTCACAGACGGTATCCAACTGGCCCGACTATACTGTGCAGTTGACAAAAACAAACAACGCGCATGCGCAAAATGAAAACTATAAAATGATGACAATTTTCCTAATGTAGCAAGAGTTTAAATTAGGAATTGGCGACTGGATAAATGTGGATGAAGCTGAGTGCATGAGAAATTACAAAAATATTTGTATGGGACTGTGTGCTTCACAGTTTCAGTAATGCGGTGTTTGGCTGTTGTGCACATATGAATCTGTACATGTGTCCAAGGAAAGAAGCTGAATGTTGGTTAAAGAGAGCAACCTTTCAAAAGCTACCTTACGGAAATTCAGTCAACATCAAATGTAAATCAAACTATTGCAGAACCAACAAACATTTTAAAATACATGAATGATGATAATTTCATGTTTTGGTTAGAGCTTTTTCATCAGATTACGTTTCATGTTGAAGTTATTTACAACCAAATGCAATCTCGAGAAATTTATGCGTTTAAAGTCAATTTCAAAACTTATTTTAGAAATAAGAAACTTGAAGTACTGTGAGAATCCTTCAAAGACTCTCGTGGCAGAAGCAAAGGAAGTGTGTGTTTCTGCATATGTGATGATATAATGGACAGGTTTTCTTCCATTAAACACTCAGTAGCTGCTAAAATGTTCAACAAGAAAAGCTTCATTAGTTTTAAGAATGAACTGCCTACAGAAGAGATAGTACTGACTACTGAAGCATATCCCATGATTGAAAAAGAAAAGCTTGAATCTGAACTAAAAGTATTCTATTGTAGATCTAATATGCATGAATATTGCAAATTAATTGTGCTGCTGAAAATTATCTTAAAAAATAATCAAGATGTTTTCTTAATAAAATTACAAAACTGATAAAAATTCTCTTGGCAATTCCCATGGCTACGTTAGAGCCAGAACACTGCTTTTCGACACAGAAAAGAATTAAAAAAATTTCTAAGGAGCACTATGAATCCTGAAAGACTAAATGCACTTGTAAGAGCTTTCAACGGAGAAAAATTTCCTCAACAATCATCTAGGGACCAAGAAGAAAAGGATTAACCTTTTTACTCAAAGTAAAACAAGAAAAATGGATTTGATTTTTAAATGAATAGATCAAGCTTGAACTGTAACAATTTATAAGTAAAAATTAATTTTTTCGTTTAGGATTTTATCATGTTTATGTATAAATTTTCTTTTTATGTGTTTGTTTCATTTTGCACAATATTAAAACACTGGCTAAAAATTTTCTGAAGCAGCTCTCCTACTAATTTTAGCCACGAGCCGCCATTGATATCTAAACTTATGAAGGAATAGGAAGCAATAAGATTTTAGAATCAACAATAACAAATACCTATTTACTACTAATAAAATAAGTATTCACTTGATGTCAACGGTAATATTAATAACCTTGAAACTTTATTGACAGGAATAGAATCTTTAGTTGCTAAGTACAAGATGTGGTGTCATATTGCATGGTTGTGTAAACTGTATACGACAATACGACAATAATAAACAACAAATGTACTAAATTAGTGTGTAAGCATATTTTAAATTTTTGATAGTTTCTTTTTTGTAGAAAATTTTAAAATAACGCAAGTTTATTAACATCACTGACTGTCGTTCATCAGTCATGTGTAACTGTTGGTCAGATTATAATTTGCTCCTACTTAAAATCGGTTTCATTCTAGAACTATATACAAAATCAAGTGTGTGTTTGTGTGTGATTCCAACATAGTTGACCTGCAATTTGCCTAAATTCTGACCCAAGTGACAACACTGAACCACACTGCACCTAAAGAGTAAAGCTGCCATTTTTGTTTGGAAATCTTTCAAAAAGTCTAAATTTCAGTAACTGTTGATGTCAAAAGTTTCACTACTAAGCAATAAAATTTTATTTGGATATTCACAAACGTTTCAAATCTAAAGATATCCAGATTATATTGTCTACAATTGAGAGAAATTAGCCATACATTTCAACTAACAAGTTCTTTTATACGGAAAGCAGGTTTTGGGAAACCTAAAGAGATAAGTTCAGATATCAGAAAGCTAAAAATAACTGTACAAAAACACTGCATAAAAGAACTTTAATAAAATTGACATGAGAATTCAAAACCTTAAAATCTCATGTTTCAAAAATAATAATTTCATGAAGACTAAATGAAGCTAATTTTTCATCAAAGTAATTATTGTTATTTATAAAAAGTAGCAGAAATGACTTAGATTGTAATTATTTTGTGTCTATCATGGTACTTAATGGTTTGACTGTTTTTTCTGTCGTTATGAGTCATACTTTGACCTGTCTACCGATGTTCCAGAAGATCATCTGAAAGATTCAACCCAGAAGGTTTTTTTTTATCACAGTAGAAAGGTGGGATTATGATATGAGAATTGTTTTCTGCATCTGGCATTAGCGAGCTCGTATAATCCGAGTTCATTAACGCAAAGGAGTACCAAAATACATTACAAAAAAGTTTGCTTCCAAGTCTGGACAAGTGTTGTGATGGAGATAAAAGGCGAAAGGATAATGCTCCAGAAAACAAACACACGCACACGCATGCAAGTATGCACGCGTTTGAGCGGTTATCTTTGTTAGGGAGGCCTGGTCAGTCGACGGATCTTAACACAGTGACAAACATATTATGCACACTACTAAATCTAAACTGGTTGGTAGAAAAATTTTAGTACACTGACTACATGGGGTGATCAGAGAATCAGTTGCGTGAGGAAAAACAAAATAATAATATACCATACTAAAACATACTTTGCACATAAAAACTTCATACACTATATTGTATATTTTCACATTTCACTTATATTTCTAAGAATAAAACTGCAAAAACTTTATAAAAAAAAGCTCGTTTGATTTTTTTTTCGATCAGGAGTGTAGGTCTAAATATAATATTTTATTATAATACAAAATGTGTTTGTTTTTCCGTCTAATTTTTCAGTTGTTGATGCCTCCCAGGTTTTAAACAATTGACTAAAATTTAATTCATATATATTTTGAGGGGTAAATATTATATGTATTCCGTTGGTGGCGAGTAACTTGATACCATTCATTTAAAAATTTTTCTTTTCTTTTTTCACCGGGTCTATTTGTATCCATTAACTGTAGAAAATTAATACGTCAACATCTTAACAAGTCTTTTGACGAACCATTTTTTAAAATTGGTAAAGTTAATAAGTCGTATTACATTTTAATTTCACGGCATAAGCAAATGCAGAATTTTTATCAGTGCATTTGAAATGATAGATTTTAAATCTAGTTACAAACTGAAGGCCTGTTCATTAACTGACTCCCATAACATTGTTGAAATCAAGCAATATTACAGTTAGAATAAAATTGTTAGTTCATGGTATTTGTCAGTCACATCATGTTTTCAAGAAAGTTATTTTTCACAGTTAGAGAAAGTTGATATATTAAATATCTATAAAATAATTTATCTTAAAATGAAAACTTCCATATGGATTTATGTATCTTTAGTCTATAGACAAGAAGAAAAGCTAAGGAACCTATTTAAAAAGTAATATGCGACTTTCCTAGCGTTATGTATTTTACACAATGTGTTTATATTTAAAAATCATTTAAAATTATTATCGACATTTATTTTAAGAATCAACTTTAAACAATTAGAAACAATTGTTAATTATTTAAGCTCTAAAAAATAAGATAATTATAAGATTTTATTGAAATTTTCGGAAATTATTAGATAAATAAAATTATTTTCAAGATTTAAAAAAAATGTAGAAACATTTTTAGGTTTGTCATTGAATTACGCGAACGCATACAGTTTGAATGAAATTGAAATAGGCATGTGAGTTGCGAGTTCTAATTTCCCTTTCTGACTGACAGCAACTAAGTATCAGGAAAAGAGTATAAACCGGCCCTATGCAGTCATTTTTGCCGCTCTTTTTGTATTTTTAAATTACCTTAAGTTATTTCTTTAAAAAATCTCCACATTCTTAGCAATAAAACAGCAGTGTCAGTAAATATTTTTCTATCTTTTGGTACAATCTTTTCGTGTAACATAGCCTGCTACATAAATAGGGACGTTTTATTATCTTTGGGCATACCCATACTAGTTTCTCGCTCGAGTAAGTAAGCAAATATTTGGCATAACACTTTTTTCAGTAGATTTTTAATGATATTTGGTACCGTAGTAAAATATGCATCGCCAGAGACATGCCAAAATTAAGCAAATTTTTATTTTCAAGATAGCATATAATTAAATTCTCCAAGCATAACGAAATATGATGAATAGTTCTACCCTTTACAGCACAAATATGTTCGAAGTTTTTAGGTGATTCAACACAACCTACAATAAGTTTGCATTTAACATACTTAAGGGCAGAAAATTACTGATCCCATGTTCCCTATGTTTGTTCATGCTTAACTTAACTAAACCACCGAGGAAGCGTTGGGGGAATAGTCCTTGCCTTATCCAGTTACTGAAGATCGGTGCTAGCAGGGGAACAAATATGTGCGATATCAAGTTGTCGTACCTCTTACATTTTCTACACAAACCGGATGTTGAGCGTTCGACGACCTAAAGCAGACTGCGTAAATACGTTTTCTGTGCATCGGCTCCATGCACACATCTGCTTTAACCAAAACAAAATTAATAATATATTATGATCAGTCAGAGCCAATTCCGCTCAAAAACCAAAACCTTAAAGTCGACTAAAATCTATAGATACCTAAATTCAAACAGACGTGGCACAGACCAGTGTTTGATGTCGCTGAGAGAGATGCCACCGACGACCACTACCAATAGTCCATTTCACTTCTAATTTCACCACTCTCTCTCTCTCTCTCTCTCTCTCTCTCTCTCTCTCTCTCTCTCTCTCTCTTTGTTGCTTTAGCAACAGATAGAAGTTACCAGTCTTTGTAAATATGTAAAAAAATTATACATTTATTTACCCTTCCTCAATGTCCTCTTTTGTTTGACGTTTGGATTTATGTTTGCCGAGGCGGAGAAGGAATTAACCTCCACAACAGTAACAACAATAACAACATGGTTCTGTCTTTCAGGTTACCCATTTCCGCCTCCGCAACAAAGTACACTTCATAAGAAAGCCATCAAGTCTTGGAATTTTGTCCATCCCGTTTTCTTTTCTTTTTCCCCCCAATGTTTCCGTTTAATTTAATCTCCCCCGTTGTGGGCTCCTTGCACCTTACTACTTCACTCGCCTCGATGCCGCGAAAGTGTCAGCTATAAATGGATAACAACTCAGACTTGGCTCACACGTAAGATGCTTTTGGTTGTAATCGCGAAATTCACCACAAATACCTTCGTTTGTAGTTAAATATCGTCCATCCGGCGATGTGACACTAGTGACGTCGCATTCCTGGATTCTGCCCGTAATTCTGCGACCATATTTGTTGCCGTAGTAGACATCATTTTTAATCTCTGTCGAAGTCTTGTCCTTCTTGTTAAACATAAAGTCCATCTCTGCCTTAGCTATAAATACTTCGCTTGCATCTCACGATTTGACAACTCTGTTTACTCTAGATTCGAATGACGTCTATATAGTTTATGTCGGCGACTATATTCGATAGCAAACGACCTAATTCAACTTTTGTGATTGGTCTAATCATTTATTCACAACCACACCTCCTGTCAGTTCCTGTTTTAGAGTTAGTATCAACTGATATTGCAAATCCTTCTCATCCAACATGTATTTAATTTCCAGTACCCTGCAATCCTACGAAAAAAAGAAGCATATCCGCTTCCACAAGTTATTGGGCACATAAACTACAATGAAACGAAACGCTTTCTCCTTTAAGCTAACATCCAGCACACGCATCCTACCTGCCGAATCTGCGAAGACAAGTGAACAGGTTGCACGAAAAACAAAACAGTTTACAAGCAAAAACATTTCTCGAATTGTTATCAAAATATGTTGAAAAGTGGTGAAACCTCCTTAGCATAATACCTGCTTAGTGACTTGCTATAAGAAGGATCTCTTGTACACATATATCCAAATTGAAATCACAAACGATTCTAGCCCTTCTTGACTATTAAGTGGTATGGATATTTACCGACAAGGTATTTCTACCATCTTAAATTATTTTCATCAAAACGACTAAAATACATGACTGTTTAAAAAATTAACATAAGAATTAAAAGTTTGGTTTTGGAAAACGTATGTTTTTTGTTAACTAGAGAGTCCAAGTTCAATTGTCTAAAACAAGAAACAAAAAGATTTTACTTGCTGACTTCCTGGAGAAGGGTGATTCCCCATAAAGTGTCTATGACTCTATGCGAAGGCGAAAGAAAAAAAGATAGTTTAAAAATTGGTTTTTAAATGTATCAGTCTGCTGCTACTACTACATATATCAATTATAGCCACTCATCTGTATGTGATGTTGATGTTGTGACGTACACTCACTGCAACTACGATTTTAGCTTTTGTCCATCTAAAATGTATAGTTAACAAGAGAACTATAATCGATTTATAGCGTTGCTGAAATAAAAAACATGCTGAGATGAGGACACCGATAGCCTGTTTAATGAAACCTTGGCTCATTTCACTGTTGAAGGAGCAGTCCTGGAAGAAACTCCCGATCATTCGAAATGTTAATTTATTCAGGAAGATGAAGGCAGGAACCCTCCCCGAACAAAACTGTAGTCGGCCAACGAAGGCGACATTTTGAAGATTTTGTTCGCTTCCGCCAACATTGCATGTTCGAACCAACCTTCACTACAGTCAAGAGGCGCTGTGCGTGAGGGAAAGTTGTTGGGTCCTTCACATTTTTCCTACTCGGCTCCATACTTCAGAATTTGTCGGGGACACTTAAGTCTTTTAGTCTTTGTGGCTGGAAACTCTTCTCCAACGTACCAGGATCAACACGGCAAAAGCTTTGCTTCCGTGTTATATTTTTTTAAACTAGTTGTCTCTTTACTTTGTCTTTTGTAAAACTGTGGTGGTAAAGGAAGAAGGGGAGGAGGAGGAGGAAGAGGACAGAGATGAATGCAAATTAATGAACGTCAAAACAATGCATTTATCTTCATATACAACGATGTGTGGTAATGTGCTTGGTTTGGTTGTGCGTGAATCAGTGAGAATTATTTTGTTTGTTTTATTTGAAAAAAAAAATACATATCTGCACAAATGTATGTAAATATAACAAGAACTATCTAAGTGAAAATGAAATGACAGTACACTACCAAAAATCTAAATCACCAGAGACTGACAATTGATCACTCTCTAACAGCCCAATAGCGGGAAAACTTGTAACTATTAATACCTTAAAAACAAATAACTTCTCACCATCACGAAGCAGAGCCGAAATTCTTTCCAGTCATGATGAATGGTTGCATTCTCAAAGAGTCTCATTTGTACGTCTATTGGGACTCAAGTCCACTTCAGATTTCGAGTGGAACTCACACATACGTTCTACTGCTAAAGATGTTGGAAAAACAGTCGGCTTCTTTTACCAATACAGAAAGTACTTGTCTCCTCCTATTATCCTCTAACTTTACAAGAGTCAGATCAGTAAAAAATGGAGCATTAATCTCATATCTGGGCTTGAGCTGCACGATTCTCTCTTTCGACGTTTACTTTCAACACGACAGCCTCTTTCCTACAGACGAAGCGTCGTAAGCCTCTCGTTATTCTGTCGCTATTTATTCCTTAGTTCCACCAGTTCAGGTTTTACCAGCTAAGACCCGCCATGCCATGTACACAGGTTCAAATCATCCTCATTCTGTTTGTATTCTAAGGAAGAAGTTTAATTCAAAAGGCTTCTTTCCAAGATCCGCTACTTTATGGGAAAGACTCCCGAAAGGAAACTCCCCTAATCACTATAATTTTAACCTCTTCTAGTCTAGGATCAACCGTTATCTATCCCTATCCTTATTATTTACAATTCTTACCTCCTTCTCCTCTTACGTCCATACAACAGACTCGTTCACTAATCATATCCACGGAGTGGCTCTTGGGTCTTTTATTGTGTGAAAACTGTTTACAAAAGACACACAAGCAAACCGAATAATATTGAGAGCATGAATGCTTAAGTACAAGCACATACCTAAGTATCTCATTTTCTGTATACACTTCTGAGTATTTGTGTAATCAGGCACATCTATCCCAGTGATGCAGTATTTATATCTCTCCGTTTCTAACAAAGTTTGACAGGCAAGTTAATATTAATCTAGTTATCAGGTGCCAAAGCATCCTTCAAACTCAAGGTGAATGCTACTGTCGACATTTATCCATCCCGAGGTTCTCTAAACAAAACGAACATCTGCAACGTTAGACAAAACAGATTAATACTCCCACCACCACCACACTCATAACTGCAACCTTAAATCAAATCAAATACAAACGACATAAAAATAGAGGTAAATGGAAATACCTTTCAACCAAATATCAAACAGGGATATCACGTAGCTAATTACAAATAAAGACAATTTTGCTTCATTTTGTTCCAGCAAACAGTAGTTTAGGACTACGCTATTTTATTTTTGGTTGTTTAAATGGCCAGGTTTCTCTTTCAGATTTAACTTTCTTATATATGATTGGTAACTATTTTGAATTATACTATAATTTAATCACTGCTATTAGTACAATAGAATAACGCCATTTGAAAACGTTACGTATCTCGCACTGGTTTCAGAGTCTAATGTTGAACGCAGGTAAAAGTCACGAATTCTAATGCTGAATTTCTATATAGATAGATAGGTAAATAGATTATCACTATTTGACATTGTGCACTATGAGTAAATAATAGAATATTGTTTTAAGAAATTTTGAGTAATATCTGTTATACTCTGCTTCAAATTAGATATCTTACTCGTTACTCCACATCAAAGCCTGTCGATCGGATGTCAGCACAATGAAAGCAAAATTAAAAATAAAAATGTCGCTCTCTGCGCAGAAGCTCAAGGCATTGCATTCGGCACATAAAATGCATTTTCCAAAAAATATAAAATACATTTTAAACGTTGGTTGCCGCTAAAGCAAAAGCACAAAAAAACACAAAACAAAACAAAAACAAAAAAAACGCTGAATCATGTATTTAAAAGGACCCGGGCGCGACACAAGGCAGTAGGTAGGCAGTCACAGAGTTAAACAGTGAACTCCTGGTCAATCGACCCAACACAAGCTTCAACGCCAGGCCCAGACACAACCGACTCTACCATCCTCCATGTCGCTTTCCTCACCCACAAAGTGACATTCCGCCTTGATCCATTATACTGGCAATACAGAGAATTCTATTTTAACATATCTTGTCTCCCGTTCTTTCCGCCTCGCCGGAAGTACTTTGTGGTTTTCGCTTGTTTTCTTGTAACCATACGCGATATATAACATATTTGTAAAGGTCGCCGAAGGGCCCGGTATATGAGTCATCAAGCCTTGTTACTTAATAGTAGTATAGTAACAGCGGTAATGGTATTAAAATTATCAGAATAATTTTTAATGTTCCGTAAAAATATAAAAATAAACATTTATCACATGTACATTCATGATTTAACTGTAATTTTCAGCGAGTCTGCTACCACGTAACTCTTTAGGATAAGGAAACTACATCGTGTTCTTTAGCTACTGCTGGTCTACGTAGTAACATGGTAAATATCCACTTCCTGCTAAGTCTGAAATTCTCCTTTAAGAAACCATGTATCCTTTTATCATTTCTTTGAATTTGTTCAAAATTATTGTTGTTTCTGTTTGAAATGTGTTTTCCTTTTTTGTGTATTTCTTTGGAAGGTATTTTTGTGTGTCCATTTCCTTTGAAATATTGCAATTATTGTCATCGTAATTTCTTTGAGACGTATTTTATTTACTCGCGTACTTTGTATTATATTTATTTGTTTCTAGTTTTCACGGTGTATTTCCTAAATAAAAGCGTAAAATCAGCATGAAGCGAGAACCTTTTTCATGGAGACCAGTTGTCAGTTACAGTGAAAACGTGGCATTTTCATTCTGCTGAGAGGCTTAACATCCGGTAATGGACTGCTAATTTGCGCCAATGTCAGTTAGTACTACAATGCTTCCTTTGGATATTTCTACCCATTTAATAGTATATCTTAATAGAGTGTTCTCATCTAAAATAAGAGTTTAGAGTATGTGGTGAACCCAAATGTAAAATAAAATAAAATATGAAAATAAAATATATAAACAAAAAATAAGAATTAAAATTAAAATAAGGCATTTGCGTCTGCATTACAATTCTCAAGTAAAGAGAAAAATACCAAAATAGTACATTCTGCGCAAAATCAAAGTAGTAGAATACTTGTGGCTCTACAACCCTTCCACCCAAATCAAAAGCCAAAAGTATGTAGAGCCACAAGTATTCTACTACGGAGAATAAGCCCAAAACATGTAAATCATGGTGTAAATGGAAACAAAAGAAACACAAGGTACAAATATCACAAAATTCTCGTCCTGTCTTTCCTAGCTCTAATGTGTGAGGAAAAACCAGTTGGGCTGATAACACTAGGTCCATCAGGTCTGCCACTTTTAAAAGTCAGCCGCTCAAACTCTCCAAAGTCTTCTGCTAAAAATACTTCAAAGAAACGAAAATAATTTTCGCAACGAGAGCAGAAATCTTCTTCTACAAATATATCCTCTGCTGCTCCCACCAATCCGAAGACTCCAAAATCCCAATCCCATTTAAGTGCTGCCGATTCATCTAAAACGCATGCTAATAACCGAATGGCTCGATATACATCTTTGCAATTGTCAAAGTATAAGAACTCGGAGGTTGCAACAGACAAGTCTTCATCTAGCCTTGGAGAAGATTCTATCAAGTATGGTTTTGTTCTATACAGTAGGTATAATACATTCATCTCCAAATCACTGAGTTCGACAAAGTATGTCTTAGGGTTGATCGAGTCAGAAAACCTTTAGGGTCGCCGTATACTGGACCCTACAAAGTTCTGACATAGTCAACTAAAAATTTCATGATTGATATGAACAATGAAACCCATACATATCGGGCCGACTAAAAATAAATCTCAAGAAAACAGATAAAGCAAACAAAAAGGAATTCACGACTGACAAAGAAAATAATACAACAGTCACACAGACAATATGTCGATGATAATAATAATAATAGTGAAATTAATAAAACTAAGGCAGGAAGAAAAATTAAGTGGAAGAAAAATAATGACTTCTTCTATTTTTAGATATTTCTATCTACTTATTAGTTCCGCTTTTTGGGGAGGGACTATTGTGGTGAACCCCAATGTAAAATGAAATAAAATATGAAAATAAAATATATAAACCAACAAAAAAGAGTTCAAATTAAAATAAAGCATTTGTGCTTTCCTTTAAAACATTTATCTCTTTCATTTTTCTCTCTCTCTTTAAACTTCTCCCCCTCTCTCTCTCTCTCTCTCTCTCTCTATATATATATATATATATATATATATATATATATATCCTCTCTTAACTAATGAGAAAGCAAGCCTAAAATAAAAAGAGAAAGAAGAAAGGACTGAATGCGGCCGAAAAACGGCGTAAGTTTGCGGGACGAGAGTCTACTTATTTGTGACTATAAATCTATCAAAATAAGAGAGACTCCACGCATAACCTTTGCTATAAAAAAATGAAAATAAAAGAACGCTGGAAAATTAAAGAATTTTGGTCAATTAATAAAATGAACACAAAAAGACCGAAAACCGAGCTTCACGCCAGTAAGTCCAGACTTAAGGGACATAAACTGACAGCCCTGAGACAGAAGGAGAGAAGACACCACCAGAGAAACCAGTCAAGCGTGTCACATGAAGAAGTTAAGCGATCATCGGCTTAAGAGATTTTCCGTCTTTCTTAGGGCCGAGAAGACATATCAGATTGATGCCGCAAGTATTTCTAAGAAGACAACTACTACCAAGGCCTGACTACTAAGCTATCAACTACCGAACTGAAACGGAGTTTCTCCTGACTGCTACCAAGATCTGACTTTAAAATGAACTTTCGCTACACCGAATTATAAAGGACTCCCTCCAATCAGTCAAATAAATATATATTATTTGTTAATACTTTATTTCCGAAGTTTCCGATAAATAATTGCTCAGAACCTCTGGCACTCTCTCCACAAGTAAACAAAAGCGGAATTCTGTAACTCAATACCCTGTCAAAAAAAAAAAAAAAAAAAAACAGAGAGAGGGAGATGGGGAGAGAAAGCAAGAGAAGTTAAATTCAGTAATTCTAGCCACTCTTTACTACGATTTAAAAAAGTATCTAATTCTACGTGAATTCATTGTCTTCAGTGATTAAAAAGTCACAAAATGTCCGTACAGAGGGGATATTCTTCTCTAAGTGGGAGCAACCCGACCGTTAACAGTGCCAGTTTTAAACTCCAATAGAGAGAAAGAGGACGTAGCGAAAGTTGCAACTGCCCCATAGTTAG
The DNA here is from genome assembly GCA_964036315.1 of Acanthosepion esculentum. NCBI lineage: Eukaryota > Metazoa > Mollusca > Cephalopoda > Sepiida > Sepiidae > Acanthosepion > Acanthosepion esculentum. Next base: position 74,173,868 of record OZ038480.1, read on the forward strand.
TTGAATCAAGGAAATCCTATCGCGATAGACACATAACCTCCAAAATGGTGGAAATGAGAAAACAAGAGTCTTTGAAGATAGAAACTTTACGTCAAGGAGATTTGCACAAGTGTGAATGCCCGAAAAGCGAACTATGTAACATGATGGAGACTGTCGAAAAACCTTTAATCAGTATTGGGAGCAATGTACAACAATTTACAGACACAAGCAATTCCGAGTCAGCGAATCCGTAGGAAGATCAATGTCTGCGGAGCTGTGACGGTAGATCTGTTGAGATTAATAGAACTAGACTTCTCAAAAGATGGAGAAGTGTTTGAAAAATGAAACCTATGCATAATACTAGATAATGAGCATGCGCAGTTCATATACAGAGCTGCCATTTTCAGTTCTACCTCGCATAGCCACTAATACAGTCATCTCTCAAACGTGACAAGAAGGCTGAGGCTGCTGAAGTGCTAACTGCCAAAATGGCAGAAGTAGAGCCGCAGGCCCCCATTGATACGACTCGTCAACATTTGTAGAATCTGGAGTGTCAAAGGGATGTGAAAATTATCCAAACCATATTAAAGGCATATCAGGAAAAGGAATAAAATGCATAACTCTGTACATAGTGAGTCGAAAACCAATGACTCTGATCCGTCCCCGGAACGGGAAATATGTTCTCTCTAATTGATTGTAGCTCCCACCAACCTTAGAGTTTGGAAGTGATTGAAAATGTAAAAGTAAAGGTTATAGAATCTGAAGCAACTGTATCGTGCTGCGGTAACTGAATCGCTTTCTGAAGCATCCGTAAAAGAGTCAGCAAAAGTTGAGGAAGTTGCATCATCAGAACCAAGAGAAAAACCAGCCAGAAAAAATGAGATCATAAGAGAAGAATCAGTCGAAGAACAATGCATGAGGTACACTTGTCAAACCTGAAGAGTTTGAACTTGATCCTGAAGCAAAACCGTTCATGCCTCGATATGGTGATTTCATTCAGCTGTTTTCATCTTGCGATGTTTCAGTTGTATCTGAAATTGTTGCTTCTGGAATGGAAGGTTAAAGTCTGGCTAAACCTATTGAGAAGGGAGCTGGATATGGATGAGCTGTCTAATGAGGGAAATGGAATGTGAGAACTGGGGAAATGGAGGAAAAAGAAGCAGCAGCTACCATTGTGTCTGGAACCCGAAGTGCTGGGCATGATGTTCAAAAGCAAACACTCTCTTTTGGTAGCAATTACGCAGTGACTGATATTGACCAAGCCGACAACAACAGCCACGGTTAATTGAAAGAGACTACCATCTATCTGCTGGTCAGTAGGATGATGCTGAGGAAAATAAAAAAAGACAGGGCAGAAGGGCTCTAATGAAGATATTGCAGTGATAAATGACCAGGAAGGTCAAGATAAGAATTAGTATAGCCCTCTCGTGACTTTAGAAGATATGGAAGAGAAGAGCCCGCCTGATTATACTGCAAATGATATTAGCGGTGTCCTTGATTATGTTAACAATAACCCAAATTCCATTGGAACTCAACAACTGGAAGTCTTGGATAGTCTCATCCTTTCCAAGGCCTATGAAATACAGCAAGCAACTATGGCAGGAGTTGTTTGTTTATTTTGGTTTTACGACATATCAACCTCAATGGGTCATTTAATGCCGACAAAAAATTTTATTGTTGGTAATATTATTTTTTCAATCTATTTCTGGTAATATTTTTCTTTCAAAAAAGGTATTTCTGGTAAAAATTTTTCCTTCAAAAAATCTATTTCTGGTAATGATTTTCTTTCAAATATGTATCACTGGTAATATTTTTCCTTTTTCGAAAAATGTTTAGCTGGTAATTAATATATATTTTTCTTTTCTTTTTTTTCCAAAAATATATTGCTTATTTTTCCAAAAACGTATAGCTGGTAATATATTTTTTTAATGTATAGCTGGCAATATTATTTTTCAAAAATGTATAGCTGGTAATATTATTTTTTCAAAAACGCACTGCTGGCAACATTATTCTTTCGAAAACGTATAGCTGGTAATACTATTTTTCCACAAACGTATAGCCGGCAACCTTATTATTTCAAAAACAGCCTGTCTGTTGGACGTAGTGTATCGCCGTACCCATGGACGCGGATGTAGTTTATCGTCATACCCATGGACTCAGATGTGGTTTATCGTCATACCAAGGACGTGGTATAGTCTGGGAGTTCACTATTTGCCCATAGCTGGGACCCTAACAGGTGCTACCACCCCGGGTCAGGGTGGACCTGGGAACACCAGTAATTAAAAGGTGGTTCCACGCTCCTCAAAACCTCCTGATCAGAGGCCTTGCTGTTGGATGCAGTTTAACGTCATACCCAGGACGGCAGGAGTTGTTAAATGTGCGGATTACAGATAATTATGTCCGCAGAAAAAACAGTGGCCAAGAAATCAGCGACTCCTTCTTCCAATAAAGAAATTCAAAGAGAGACTAAAACCCCTAAAAATGACACAAGTAATAAATTTAAAAAGAGATTAATAATTTTAAAAATGCCTTAAAAAACAAAATTCTAGAAATTCAAAACTAGAAATCCTAAAAATGCCCCAAAAAAGAAGATAAAATAATCAAAAGTGAGTCCCCACAAAAAAGATAAACAAGAGATTTCTGCTATTGTCAAAGTTAACAACAAAAAAAAAGTCAATCTATGAGAGGAATCAGAGAACCACTTAGCAGGTCATCTATTATTGAGCAACTTGTACAAGTTTGTCATCATACAAGTTGTCATTGTAGGGAGCATCTTAGGAACTTCATACTTGATAATTTCCATTGAATTGCCAATATACAGTATAGGCAATCAACGGCAATTTGGCGGGAGTATAGCAGCCGCAGAAGGGTCAGGTATATGCGTTACCAGGCTTAGAGACCTTGTTTACTTATTAGTAGTATAATAGCAGCAGTAACAGTGTTAAAATTATGAGAATAATTTTAATGTTCCGTAAAAAGCAAACAGTTATATTTTTCTACATACAACGTGCGAAAGCACGTGCGATAACCTGCCCTCATCAGCTGCCAACCAGGGGAGGTAACACAGTTTCGGTGTCTAAGGTGGTACTGCCAATCCTGGCGCCATTAGCAGCTTTTGCCACCGCACAGGGTATTGTTTTTTGTGTGAGTGTGTCAGTCTCTGCGATTTATGTTACAACTGCAAGTCAGATTTTCAAAGTTGTGTTAGGAGAGTTTGTTTTTGATCGTTAACCAATACACACCACGCTCGTAGCGACCGTTAACAATGACGTAGAATGGAAGGTAAACAGATGTGTTTCACGTCGGAAGTAGCATTTTGTTGTGAGAGCATGGTTTTAATTAACTTTGTTTATTTTGAATCTTGACCAGATCCAACTCGATGCCTGTTGAGCTGTAGTCTGGAGACGACGTGAAGCACGCTTCAGGCACCGGCCAGTGATGCCCACCTTCAAAAGAAGGAAACTATTAACCATCCAAGGAATCCACGGAACCTGATCTCAATAGGTAGCACATGTACACCTCTTTTCCACGCAGTCGGATTACAGCAATTCTTAGCGGTTTTTCTTTTGATCGTGTGCATCCTCTTTGTTCTCTTCCCATGGAAACGTTAATTCTACTAGGAGGACACACACTTCTTTGAATCAGACCACGCTACAATGTCAGGGCATGCGTCCGTCTGAATGATGTGTACCAGCAATTGCAGAAGTGTTCTAAGATCAATCCCAATCACGGGTAGCACTCAATAGCGTTAAGTTGGTAGTTATTTGGGTCTTCCGCACATGTGTTCACCTTCCTTGTGAAAACGGATCTTGTTGGCTGCATTACACTGTGTACTAAGTCCATTTCCACTTCCAGTACTTTGTTATGACACCACGTGTACATCTTCAGTGATTGTGGGCATGCAGAGAGCACGTGACGGAAAGTGTCTCGATCACTTTGACATAATGCGCGTGCATCGATATCAGTGTAATGGTTACCTAGCAGTAAGTCCGTAATACGATATTTTCCCCTCTACATTCTAGAGGGAGATGGAGCGGAAGTTTGCAATGCCTTTTGCATTCTTTTTCTTAGGTATCCAAATGCCATCCGCCAGGCATCATACCCGTTGGAGGAGGATGGGAAGTTGCTTGAGAACTTTTTGGACAATTCTTATATAACTTGTAGGATATTCCATTTATTCCAGGTGCACTACCAGCACAGGATTTGCAGTCGAATTCCAGAAATACTCTCAGCTTTAGTCCGCTGTCATTAAACATGGCCTCTGGATCTTGGGGCCCAGGAAGGTCATTCATAGGAGGGATTGGAACATCTTTCCAAGCTTCACAATGCGTCATCCTCAAGTGGTTCTTGAGTTCCTCCTACAGTACGTCGAGTTTGTCACTCTTAGTGAACAGCTTTCAGCAAAAGCGTAAGGATTATTGTAAAATGATCTTCAAGACTGTCGCTTTTTCTTTTGACGACGACGATTACGACGAAAAGAAAGAAGCTGAAAGAAAAAAAGAAAAGATAATTCTCCAAATTTAGAGACTGTTGTGACCAAGTAAATGGTTAAGAAATAACGAAACAAGAGGTTGCAGATGAATCGTGTATTGGACAGTAAATACAACAGAAGAGTGTTACACAACTTGGGAGTGTGTCGGTTGACCAGCGTTCAGTCTATATCACTGTTCCCCCGAGGCTTACTTTCTTACTAATTTTATAGTAAGTGGAAGAGTCCACAATAGACTCATTAGAGGAAGGACACCACAACAGAGATATATATGATTATATTTCTATAGTTGCTTGTGAAAGTTTATCACATCTAGCACTTTCTCCCCAGCCCCCTCAACCTCCGACGTCTTACTCTCTGGATTGAGGTGTCTACTCGATCTTAACCGAACTTAAGGGAGTGACCGTAGGTTCCCTGAGCATCCGTAGATCATTCGACCGGTCCACTGGTTTAATCCTGCTTCCTGCCCACGTTGTGTTTGGTTTGATACAGAAAGCAGAAGTGATGTTCATCCATTCACGGTCGACTGAAGATGTAGAGACGGCTGGAGAGTCTGTGCTAAGAAATTTAGAATGCACCCCCCAAATATATATATATATATATATATATATATATATATATATCTGCAGAAAACCGGACAAACAACTATTCAATGGTTGAATTGTTAATGTTTTTATATAGCAGAAAAGAATAGTATAGAAAAGAAACGGGTTACAGAAAATAAAAGAATTGACGTAAAAACTCATACACTGGATGAGAGAGAGAGAGAGGGGGGGAGAGAGAGAGGGGAGAGAGAGAGAGTTGGTTGTGATTAGCTTGTGAAATCGTCTCAGAACAATATACGACTCTTGCAATGGAGAGATAAAGATTTCTGTGCGCGGCTTAAAGTTTATAGTTGCGTTCCTCCTCGGCGGTAGTAACAGTAGTAGTAATCTTCGTGGTAGCAGAAGCATCGGTACTTATATTAAAAGTACATGTTGGCGGGGGTTTTGTTCCAAATCCCTGACGTCACTTCCAGTCTCCGATATCTCTCCATCCAGCTCGACTGCACTCGACGACAGACGAGCCCAAAACAACCTTTTGATTATTGTAGCTTGTTCGACGTTTCCGTTTCCAGTGGTAGTAATAATAGTAGCAGTAGCAGTCTTAGATGCTGTAGGAGTAATTCGCTTCTTCGTTCTTATGTCAACAAAATATGTTAGCGGGTGTTTGGTTCCAACCTCTGACGTCACTTCCAGTCTCCGACCTCTCTCTTCCCAGCTCGACTGCAAGCGACGGCAGACGAGCCAACCACTCTGTCAACAGATTTCTGTGCGCGTTTATATAGATAAACCTGGCTGATCCTAAATCGACCCATGACCTTCACCCGTTATCACGAGTGCTGCCTTCAACCCAAAATCATGTGAATTTCAAAGTTCCTCATAGCCTTAGTAAGCTCTATTTCAAATTTTAACCGATAAAAATTACCTCGATCATTTTCCATTATCTTCCTAATGACTCAATTCCAAACGGGCTAGAACAGATTCCCATAAGAAAACAAAATTGTTCTGATCTAATTTCGCTGTTCAAATCTACTCCAATTTCAATAAAAAAAAATAAATATGTGTGTGTGTCTGTGTGTGGTTCTCAAACTCTCTCTGTTACATTTCCTCCCCTACCCATTTGTTATTTACTAGTAAATGACACACGAGCTTTCCTATCAACAAAATATGAGAAAATCCAGCCCAACATGCTCCTGACTAGGGTCTACTTAAACATACGTCTCTTCCAGCATGCAAAGGTAGAGTCCTCAGTTCTTCTTAGGGCTCATTATGCCCACTTACATTTTCATTGTCTTTACGATACATATGTACATGGAACTTCCGGTTCTGATGTGGGGATCTCGTGCAGTAGAACCTTTTCATATTTCACTAGTTCACTAGTTCGAGTGTTCTTTCCTTTTTTTTATTGGAGTTCGCAACACTCCTTACAAATTATTTCATTAAGTTAGTTCAATTAGTCTCATTACAAAAAAATAAAAAATAAAAATTCGATTTATTTCGTAAATCTGTCCCTCCGATTTTGTCTCGCCTTCACAACAGGCCCGTCCTGGGTACGACGTTAAACTGCATCCAACAGCAAGGCCTCTGATGAGGAAGTTTTGAGGAAGCGTGGAACCACATCTTAATTGCTAGTGTTCCCAGGTCCACCCTGACCCGGGGTGGTAGCACCTGTTGGGGTCCCAGCTATGGGAAAATAGTGAACTTCCAGGTCTTTTCCAGCACATTGAAACAATGATGTTGCCAACTATACTTTTTTGAAACAATGATGTTGCCAGCTATACGTTATTGAAACAATATGATGTTGCCAGCTATACATTTTTGAAACAATGATGTTGCCAGCAATACGTTTTTGAAACAATGATGTTGCCAGTTTTTGAAACAATGATGTTGCCAGTTTTTGAAACAATGATGTTTCCAGCTATACGTTTTTGAAACAATGATGTTGCCAGCTATACGTTTTTGATATATTTAGTAAATGCTGGATCTGGCATTAAATAACCCATAGTGGTTGATATGCCATAAAACCCCAAACAACCAACAATCACAACAGGCTTTGTCAATTCTTTTGTTGGTTCAGGTCCTTCCATGACAATCGTGGACTCTTCTTCAATATTAGATAGGGGTCCCAATTCACTCGGGTCGGACCTACCTTGGTAAAGTGCACTAACTGGAATCCCCCCTTTACTCATGCACTCCCGTACCAGTTTATTATACCCGGTCGACAACACCGCACGCCTCTTCAACCACCACCAAACTAGCAAGGCCACGACTATCATTAGTATAATTCCCACAACGGTCGGCCAGGTTATTATAGCAACCAAATTCTCTTTCCAGCCCGAATTCGGCGTACCTATCTTATCTAACTCCGACTTCAACCGTCCAAGATCAATCTTATCGATTGGCCTTAACAACGCTGGCATCTTTTCTAGCGACATCTTAGGAATCACCCTTACAATGGGTTCCCACAATCCCATCCATCCACTGGTATTCGTTCCTACCAGCTCTAACAAAGCCTCATTCTCTTCAAACTTCTCTTAATCGTTCCGAAGTTATTATACTCGGAGACAGGTGTCCCAGCGACAGCATGTCTAATTGTGCTCTCACATGCTCTAACAACACCGTTAAAGAGTAACTTGTTTGACGTACCTTACTCATTATAGCTAATAATTGAAAATACCTTTGCAAAAACCCCTCTAATTTCAGTAAATAGGTTGTTACAGACGTGGTTACATTCATCACCTCCTTTCTAAAAAAAACCATAGGTGAGAAATCAACCAATCGATACTCCCTCTATTCTTAGCCAATTCCAGCCTAGTAACATTGAGTATAGATAAAGCTCTCTCTAACCGACTGAGCCATTGCTTGTTGTCTCTGTTCTACCACCTTTAATTTCCTCTTAATTACTCTCACTTCGCCTTCGGAGACTACCAAAGAACACGCTTAATGCCTTTCCCACTATAGTTAATACTGCCCTATTTTGCCTGGTCCGTAACAACTTTATTCATTTCAAATAGTAACTCATATCCTTCCATTGTCTCTCAAGTATTAGGGATTCCTGAGCTAAGGGGTATAATATACGGTGGTATTCCGGAGTCTGTAAATAGTCTCCGGCGACTTGGGACCTGGCTATATCTAGTTTGTTAACTTCAGTCTTCAACTGACCCAGTAACTTATCATACGGCTGCAGGTCTATCACCAAAGTTATCAACCACTTTGATCTAGTTATAATCACTTCGCTAGTCTTCTTAAATACAGTATTCTCACTGTGTTCCCAGGTATTAGCTACCAAAACTAGCATCGTCAGTACCACGAGCCTCCTCTCGTCCGTGTCTGCAAAGAGATGGAAAGAATAATTCGTCTTACTCAATCATTCTCTTATTGTTTTTAGAGGGTGGTTACATCTTAGAGCGATACCTCAAGCACCGACCCACATCACCACCAGCGCCGTGCATGCATGGGGCCCGTCCACACAGTTCACCAGCACTGATGATAAATGCACAGTTAGTCCCAGACCGTCACTCGTTCATCACAGCCACTGTACTGGTTTCACTTAATCCTTGGGCTCGGGCTGCACCGCTCCCCTCAATCGCCGTTAACTCTAGGTGCTTTTTCAGCCCGCAATTTACTCCGCAATTAAGCTAACGGAATTTCATCCTCTTCCTCCCATTCACTTAGTTCTTCTTCTTCCCTAAGGTTAGGCTCAATCCCTGCTTCCTCAGAATGTCCCGCTGGGGTCCGACTTACCTCCCTCAGCCTTCAAAGGGTAGTTGGGTTAATTTCAATCTCCTCACTCCCTTCACTTTCACTCTCAGTCTCTAACCCTTCAGGTTCTACCAACATAGTTCTTCTCAGCCTTTTCTGTTGAGTTTTTGTTTCGGTTCCTTTCCATTCTCCTATTTCAGCTAGCTTTATATGATTCGCATGCACTCTCTTTACCTATCCGGTCAATTGTTACCCAGATCACAAAGGAAACCGGACTCGTCTGCTCCACGATCCTATAGTATGGACTCCATCTCTGGTCCAATTTACCTTCTCTCATGTGTATTTTATAATACAGTGGATCACCTATCTGGAAGGAAACAACTTCTCTATTTTTATTTACTCTATCTTTCGCCTCTTCTGGTCTCTATTCGAGTTAGGGTTGTTCCGTTCAGTGTGGTCCATCTTTCTACTGCGAGGACAGGTTTGTCTCAGGTGACCCGCTCCTGCACAGCGCCAACACCTCTTCTTACAACTTGCCGAAAAGAGCTCGACCACACCACATGTCCAGCATCTCAGAGGTCTTACTTGCACTGGGGCCACCCTGCCTCTTACTTTTTCACGGATGACCCATCGGCATTTCCCGGACCCTTTCCCTTCTCGGTAGGGGTCACCAGCGTATTCGCTTTATCCCCAATTTACGGTCTCCCTCTACCGTACACCACCGAGCCTTGTGCCCGAACTAGCCACAAGTTGTGCAGTCCGGTCCCAAAGACCTTGGGTCGCCTCCATAGTTTGTCGGACAGTCGCGGGCCCGATGCCCACCATACTTGCAAGTCCAGGACACCAGCCCATATCGGCCCGGTGTGGGTTTGTGAAACCCATAACGCAGGTCCCAGACTCACCTATTGGGAACTGCCTCAGCCTCCCAGTCATCTTACATCTCTTCTTTCGGGTCCTGGATCTGGATCTGCTCCCGGTCCTTCTTGTTCATCATTACTTTGGCCCCCCCCCCCGAGGTTTCCTACCTACACCCCCTCTTATTCTATCCCAGAGTCGTTCGCTGGTCCGAGCCGCCTCTATGGCTGCGGCCAGGCTGACCGGTCCTCCCTTCAGAACATCGCCCCTCAGGTCCCTGTCACTCAGCGCGTCCACATACACATCGGCCAACAATGCTTGAATAAGACCACTGTCCCGAGTCGCCAACTCCGGAAAAGCTAACGCCGCTAGCCCCGCGATTCTTTCCACCAATTCCACATTAGTCTCTCCTTCTTGTTGCTGCAGCCGTACGCTCACTTGCGTATTGCCGCACCAGAGCGGATTTAAGCTCGGTCCACGTCAGGGCCGGGTTCTCTGTACCACGCCCCTATGAATTTGGACACCTGCCCCGCTGCGGCGTCGTAATCTAGGAGCACCATTTCTTGGTCCGGGAGGCCATAGATCACCTGCTTCTTCTGAATGGACAGAATACATTCGTGCAGGTCTGCAGGGTTTTCTTTATAAGTAGGTAGCTTCATGCTACCTATCAGTCTCCTGAAATCCCTCGATATTTCGGGGACTCCCACGTCTCCAAGGTCATATGTGGCGTCTGATCCTGCTACGCTCATCTTAGCGTCTTTAACTACCACTTTCAACGACAGAACGAAAGGAAAAATACTTAACATGGTGGTGGCGCTTCAACAGCGTACAATGTCGACAAAGTCAAAACAAGATAAACAATATTACTGGCAAATCTAAGTGCAATGAGCGAACAAAGGAAACCAAAAAGTGACTTACCTGAGGCCCGCCGCTCCGTGTTTTGTTTCTTTTTCCTCCTTTTGTTTCCTTCTCTTTTCCTCCTTATGTTCCTTTTTGACCAATATAGTCCGAAGACTAGAATCCTTTCTGGTCTTACTTGGTCCCGACTGGACAACACAAATGCAACCTTCTCTCCTCTTTCAGACGGCCGTGGTAATTCCCACGGGTATATCCTGGTCACGGCACCAGTCTAACACTTTCGCCTCCGACGTCTTACTCTCTGGGTTGAGGTGTCTACTTGGTCTTAACCGAACTTAAGGAAGTGAACGTAGGTCCCCTGAGCATCCGTAGATCATTCGACCGGTCAACTGGTTTAATCCTGCTTCCTGCCCACGTTGTGTTTGGCTTGATACAGAAAGCAGAAGTGATGTTCATCCATTCATGGTCGACTGAAGATGTAGAGACGGCTGGAGAGTCTGTGCTAAGAAATTTAGAATGCACCAAAAAAAAAAAATATATATATATATATATGCAGAAAGCCGGACAAACATTTATTCAATGGTTGAATTGTTAATGTCTTTTATATAGTAGAAAAGAATAGTATAGAAAAGAAATGGGTTACAGAAAAGAAAAGAATTGACGTAAAAACTCATACACTGGATGAGAGAGAGAGAGAGAGAGAGAGAGAGAGAGAGAGAGTTGGTTGTGATTAGCGTGTTGTGAAATCGTCTCAGAACAATATACGAGTCTTGCGATGGAGAGATAAAGATTAAAGTTTATAGTTGCGTTCCTCCTCGGCGGTAGTAACAGTAGTAGTAATCTTCGTGGTAGCAGAAGCATCGGTACTTATATTAACAGTACATGTTAGCGAGGGTTTTGTTCCAAATCCCTGACGTCACTTCCAGTCTCCGATATCTCTCCATCCAGCTCGACTGCACTCGACGACAGACGAGCCCAAAACAACCTTTTGATTATTGTAGCTTGTTCGACTTTTCCGTTTCCAGTGGTAGTAATAATAGTAGCAGTAGCAGTCTTAGGTGTTGTAGGAGTAATTCGCTTCTTCGTTCTTATATCAACAAAATATGTTAGCGGGCGTTTGTTTCCAATCTCTGACGTCACTTCCAGTCTCCGACCTCTCTCTTCCCAGCTCGACTGCACTCGATGGCAGACGAGTCAACCACTCTGTCAACAGATTTCTGTGCGCGTTTATTTAGATAAACCTGGCTGATCCTAAATCGACCCATGACCTTCACCCGTTATCACGAGTGCTGCCTTCAACCCAAAATCATGTGAATTTCAAAGTTCCTCATAGCCTTAGTAAGCTCTATTTCAAATTTTAACCGATAAACATTATCTCGATCATCTTCCATTGTCTTCCTAATGACTCAATTCCAAATGGGCTAGATCAGATTCCCATCAGCAAACAAAATTGTTCTGATCTAATTTCGCTGTTCAAAAATAAAAAATCAATATGTGTGTGTGTTTGTGTGTGGTCCCGAAACTCTCTCTGTTACTCACAAAGATTGCGGTATTAACCCTAATTTTGACATTTTTGTGAAAATACGAATTTCAGTTTGTAAAACTGAATTATTGTCTAAAAGAAACCCAGCGACGCCCATGAATTATCAACCTTCTCATCTCCTTTCGACTGTCGAATAAATCATAGTGAACATTTTGTTGATAATAATTGAAATTGTTTTTATGATTCCAACAGAATTGAAATTAGAACTTGTTATCTAAGTGTCAGGCGCACAAAAGAAAATTTGGCAGCTTTTTTGTAAACTTTGTATTCTGTGCTATTATTATTTTTTATGTCATTTAATAAATGTAAATTTCTTTCAAATTTCATTCCGGATTAAGAGTATTTTTTCGTTTGCGCCATTCATAATACTCGGGATAAAAGATTTGATGTTCTCTCCTCTCCCCACCCTCTAAATCTAAAAAACGGGAAAAAATACAAATCGTAAGAAGAAATGAGCGAAATGATTTGGGGGTGAATTAACGATCAACAATGATAATGATACAATGAGGTTCGAAACTAAATATTTACAAGTCAACGGTCAAATTTAAAACTGACACTGGCGCATATATTAACGTGATTACCACCGAAACATACGAAAAACAAACGAAAATAACTTTCTTTATAACATGTGAAAGACATATTTATAAGCCCAAGCGGAACTGTTCGGTGTAATGGAAAGTTCACTACTACTACAGAAACAAAAGTGTGACATTACTGATTGGAAATACACGTAAAAGGAATATAAAAGGTTTAAAATAAAAAGGTTTCTGTAGTGTCGAACCCAGTTAAAATGGTATATTTACCTTGTAGTAGAAAAATACTTCTGTTTTTCTTTCCTTTTCCTTCACTTTCTATTACCCCCCCCACACACACACACTGTTTGGTTATGGCACTTTACACATGGAGTGGCAAGGTTCAGGTTTCAGTAATAATTTTTATTGCTTTCATCCTTTTCCCCAAACTACCGAGAGATGAAATTTACTCAGAGTAAAAAAAAAAAAAAAAGTTTAACAGTAGTTCCAAAAAAAACTCAGACCAGAAATATTTGCATAAATGCTGTGAAAGAATCAAATGATCATCGTAGCGGTCTTGAAAGTATTCTTTTAAAAATATATACATTTAGTAACATAGAGAATAAAAAACTTGAAAATTGAAAACAACGCCTCTTCCATAAGCACTATGGCAAAGGATCGAGGTATATTGAAATAGCGTAAACTGATCCTATGATCAGTACATGAGTACTATGATCAGTACATAAGTAAACTGAAACATCTGTAGCAGCTGCTACATTCTGTTTGGCCAGACATACATGCATTTAAAAACCTAGTAGCAGCAGATCTCTTTTGAGTATTAGAGGCATGTATAGAAATCTGGGAGCTTGCTTATTGCAAATTTCAAGAGACTAACCTTTCGAGCAGCATCACGAACGAGGAAGGACGCGTATCACCTCGCTCCCAGAACACAATCGATAGATCACACACTATATTCACTTCACTCAACAACAAGCTAAAAAGCTCCTGATAGAATGTAAATTTCTATCTGATTTGTGTATTCTTTTGTTTGTCTATTTCTTTGAATCAAATCAATGCAATAAGTTTTCTTCAAAGGCGACTAGAAACGATACATTTCTTTACTTGTTGGGGAATACGAACAAATGCTGTTAGTGATAATGGAGGACATTTTGCAAGTTACGCTTTCAAGGAATTAGCAAACAAATATGGATTTCTACATATGACATCTAGTCTACATTATCCACAAGTCAATGTAGGAGTCAAAACTTCAGTAAAAACTGCAAAAAATAATTTTGAGACAGCATAAAAACAATCCAGGTACTTAATAGCATAAAGAAGTACGCCAATGGAGACAACATATGTCGGCCCCACGAAATTAATAATGGGAAGAAAAATGAGGACTAACATTACCTGTACATCCAAGCAAGTTACAGCCAAAATGATTAAATCTTAAATGGTAAAGAAAAAAGAAAATTAATTAGCGAAATCCTGAATGGAAAACTTTTAACAGATTCCACGATGCTAGGAGTCGAGCAATCTTAAAAAAAAAGAAGTAAAACTGGACCAAGTAAAATATTGGGACAATACGGGAAAATCATGCCAGATGACATTGCTAATAGTGAAAACGAAACATTAGAAGAAATAGAAAAAAATATTTACAGAGCTGGAAAATAGACTTTTTATAAAAAAGCCATGTACTTTCCACTCTAAGGACGTACATTAACATTATAAGGGAAAGTGTCGAATGAACCAAGAGCAGAAGAAAAGACACTTGAAATATTTTTTATAAATAATAATAATAAAGGCCTCCGCCAGTCATCAATGACCATGGATTTGATCCTACACATCTGCTCCATTGCCGCCTGTGACTGAAGAGGCCGATGCGCGAGTGGCAGTCTCTGTTACACAAGTCCCACCTATGAATTATCTGTATGCTGTCTATGCTGCAGAGGACTTCATGTAATGGGGGCAGTAGGGCTATCTTGCAGTGCGTGATTAGGTCGGGTGATATGCCATCACTGCCTGGTGCCTTTCCCGCAGCCTGACTATCAATAAAATATTGAAGGTTTAGCAAAAAGGATATTGATTACTACTAGCACTTTCTGATTTTAAGCATTGGAAAAGGTGTTCATTCCACTTTTAAACAATTAAAACAATGAATAATATTTTACCCAAATTTCTGACAACAAAATAAAAATGTTATCTTTTCGATACAGTTTTATGAATTCTTCAAACAGGGCACGTAACAACTAATCAAATACTAGTAAAATATTCTACTTTCTAGAGCATTTTAAAAAAACATCTTTCAACACGACCAAGAGTAATAAATATTCTTTTTAAAAATTCGAATAAAATGCAAAAACAATTTCTGAATTTCTGCAGATTTGTGACAAAAGTTTATTTTGTCGTTTATAAGGAATTTTTTTTTTCAATTTTATGACGTGCATTAAACGTTATAAATCTACGCGTGCGAATTCACTTTTGTGTGTGAACTACTGAATATAGGCCACTCAGAAGCGGTTGACCAAATAAGGTTGATTCTACACTCCGGATAACGTGTGACACAATGTGTTCTTCTCAATTTCTTAGGTTAGTCAAGTGAACTATAAAAGATTTGATCTGGTCCTGAAGCGACTTGTGTTTTATGACTAGCGGTTACGTCGCTAGTAAAATCGAAATGTGAGAACTTCAAAGCAATCACACATTGTCCATGAGTAGAGAAAAGAAATAAAATAAAAACTTTCGAAATCAAGTACCACTTGACCAGAAGGTCGTGGGCACATTCCACACAGGAACAGTCATAGAAGCCGTCCGTCAGAACAGCCGCAGTCGCAAGAGTGTCATAGAGGCAGACGGGGAGAGTTGCAGTTGGAGTCATGGTTTGAATAAGAAGAGTTCTCGTTGACTAAAGTGGAGATCTGGTCCGTTAGTTTGTCGCGAGAGAAGACAGAAATAGCAGTGAAAGTGTCCCAAATTTCATTTGCATACCCACCTCCCGCCTAGACAATGCCAGGTGAATAAAGAACTTATTATATCGAAAACAGGATTTGTATTTTCTTTTCTCATCGTGGCAATATTTCACCTACCGTTCCTTTATTGTAAGTACTCTGGACCTTTTCCAGTTTTTGTTCACACCGACGCAAACGAGTATCGAGCCACTGCGTGTGGTAGAAGCTGACCGGTCGAAGGAAAACTATCTGAGTGTCCAGTGTGTCTGTTTACAAATGCATTTCTCTTTACAGATAATTGTGTTGAGTCAAGACAACATGACGAAAATTTCATGTCGTAATATATATAATTTACATACATATACACACGCACATAAACATGCATACATAGATCATTAAACAAAAATACTCGTAAAAACAGGCATATATACAACATAAATCTATATAAAAATGTTTTTAAGATATCATAAAATGTATTTATAAGTAGGGCAAACAGTTTATCAGTGATGTCATCTCTCAAATTGTTTTCTTGTAAGCAGATTTATTCTTGTAAGCGGCGTCGGTCCCCTGTAACCAATGTTCTCTAGATAAAGGTCAACAACAGCTGAATTATCAAAAAAGTATGGCGTGTGATTCATAAAGCGCTGAATAAGTGGGCAAATATAAGCCAACTTCACATGTGTGTGTGTGTACGTAAGAGAGAGGAAGTGAGATGTAAAATTTAATGATAAACGATCGGAACTTGAAAAATAAAAGCGTACAGTATATGGGTGTATATGTAATCGTCACACGTAAATGACAAAAGTATATGAAAAGAAAAGGTGGGTAATTAAGATGTTGTTATGAAGTGTATCACGAAAATAAATTAACACATGTATAATAACTAAATCGTATGCGCACGCGCGTGCGCACACACACACACACACACACACACACACACACACTATGACTTTCATGCGTATGCGCTATACTATAGCATTTCCATTTTACTGGTGACCAGATTAATTTTAAAAAAACCGTTGTTAACATTTGGAATGGACCAGTTTGGGAAAGGTATGTGTTGTGGCCTTGTTAGGGCCAGAAATAAAGACACAGAGAGAGGAACTAAGTTAAACAAATATATTAACAGAAACAGTAATGCAAACATATACAAACGAGAGTGTTACAGCAAGAGCTGTTCGGTCAGAGCTGACAGCTGGAAACTTCTCTCTCCAAAAGGCAGTACCTGCTCCTATTTATAGCTGGGAGAGTCCATGCGTGCATGGGTAAATTACCACAACAGTATGAATCCTGTTCTTCTTCACAAATAGCAGGACAGCCTTGGATAGCAACTGGTCTACCGCAGAAAGAAATGGCAACCTACTCCGGAAAAATAATCTGCCTCGTCAGTCATGTATCTTTCGATACATGATCGCCTAAGCGTGTATCACGCATGGCACATAACTGACTGATTAATTGATGTAATTTAAAATATGTTGAATATACCTCACATCAATTGTGAACGTTGGGAATTGTTAGCACTCTGCCACCGTACAATGAAATTCTGATGACTAATAAAAATTTATTTTGAAATCTTCATCCAGTTTATGTGGATGATGATTTCTATATACACACGCCAAATTGAAGGCCACGATCTTACCTCACAAAGCAATCGGTTTATGTCTTTGAAGACTGATCTAAGAAAAATAATGGCAGCTTGAATATAATTTTCTTTTCGACTGCATTTACCAGTTAGTATTTAGACTGAATACCGACAAATTGAATAATTTTGAAATTGTTTCTTTTTGTAGATTTACTCCAACAAGATTCTTTCTTATAGAAAGCTCAAAGTAAGCTTTTCAAATTGTGAGAATACATGATTAGCCATTCACATAATATATGATTAGCCATTCACATAATGGTACGAGGACAAAACAAGTAGTCACCATATTTTTAAAAATTGGAATCAGAATTAAATACTTTACTATAAAAACGCAAGTGAAATAATTGGGAAATAAATTCACAATACTTCAAAAACGAAGATTTGGCAATTAAGACAGGAATCAAAAAGACAGTGTTGAAAGAGAGAAAAGGACAAGAAATTAAAAGAAAATATGGAAAAAAGTTTTCATAACAGACGAAGTTTGGCTGTTAGGACAGGAATCTAAATGACAGTATTTAGAGAATAATAGAAAACGGTGAAACGTTTTAATATTGAACGTAGATTTGACATTTAGGACAGGAATCTAAATGAAAATATTGAAAGAGAGATCAGGATAAGAAACGAAAAGAATATGTGAAGAATTGAACGAAGATTTAGCATTTAGTACAAGAATTTAAGTGATAATATTGAAAGAAAGATTATAGTATATACGAAAATGTGACAAAGGAATTAATATTTAACGTTTTGGCAGTTAGGGCAGGAATCTTGTTGTGGTAGGATCCACCTAATCTGCATAGGTGACTACCAACTATATAAATAATGGTTGGTACCGGAAGACGAGAGGAGGAATCACGAGATCCAACTAGAGACTCTGATCGACTGCGACTAGTCAACACATTCTCCAGGAACGTCTTCCCAGAAATATACAGAAATACTATATGTACTTATTGTGTACACTTTCTTGTTATAATACATTCTTGTTCTAAGTACATTTTGTGTTGCATTATTATTCCATGCATTAGGCGAGATTCAACAATGAGTCAAGACTCAACAAATCTAAATGACAGTATTAAAAAGGGAAAAGGATAAGAAAATGTGAAAAATACCTTAATATGAAAACGAAGATTTGGTAGTTAAACAGAAATTTCATAGTATTGAAAGTGAAAAAAGGATGAGAGAATAAAAGAAAAAGTGAAAAATGTCTTAATATTAAACGTAGATTTGGCGTTTACAACATGAATCTAAATGATAATATTGAAAAATACTAAAATAAAATATACAAAAGTTCTTAATATTAAACGAAATTTTGGCAGTTAGAACAGGAACTTAAGTGAAACTATTGAAAGAAACAAAAGGATAAGAGAATAACAAAAATGTGATAAATGTCTTGAAGATTTGGCGTTTAGGACAATGTTATGGGTCTTTACTTATAACTACAGAATTAACTCTTCCTAACACTATGTATACGCCTCTCAAGAGAGAGAGAGAGAGAGAGACGAATCGAGTCGAGCCGATAGTAGTTCACTCCAAACCAGACTGACAGTCATACTAACATCTTCCACATCTTGTATTATTATTCCGTGTAATATATCTTCGTTATTTCTACTCTTGTGTTCGTGTTGTTCTTCCTTGGTCCTAACCTGGACCATAACAGTGGCGACGAGGATATTCAAGAAACGAATTCTACGCGGAGAATCTAAAAAAAATAAAAATAAAAAAATAACCATTTTTGCTATCGGTCGTCCATAACAGAGGCGACGGAAGTATTGAAAAAAAAAAAGTTCTACGCGAAGATAAAAAGAAAAAAAATTTTGGACACCAACCTTAACAGTGGTAACGAAGACACGGATTTTACCTGTCAACCCGAACAGAATCGAATTCGTACTAAGGTTCCAGAACAACTGGCGACAAAGACCTGAAGTCTACACTGAGAAAAAAGAAAAATCGTTACACAAAATGAAAATGCAATTCGAGCAGCAACAAAAAAATGAGGAAAGACAGACGAGGCTCGAAGAAAGCCAATTAGAAATTCAACAGAAAAACGAAGAGAAGCAACTCGAACTACAAGAATTACTACTACGGACAGTAACAAATAAAGGACAAAATTCTTGAAATGAAGCGGCATTCTCGCAAAATGCTATATGGAGCTATATCAAAGACTTCACTTATGCACCGGACGAAGACAAAACCTTCGCGGCTTACTTCAGAAGATATGAAGATTCATACGAGTTTGATTGCAGGAATTGGTCAAACGTGAAAAAAGTATGTCTACTACTGAGGAAACTAGGGTCAAGCGAATACACTAAATTCGTAGACTACATCCTACCGAGGAAAACGAATGAGTTGACTTTCAAGGAAGCCGTGAAACTTTTAACGGAATTATTTAGTCCGAACACTTCACTATTCCACAAAACGTGGAAATGTTTAAATTTAACAAAAAAGGATAGCGAAGACTATATAACATTCGCTTCCGTAGTAAACAAACACTGCGATGACTTTAAGTTATCTGAACTCAGCCCTGACAATTTTAAATGTTTGATATTCGTCCAAGGCCTGGTTTCGACTAAAGATGCGGAGATCAGACGGAGAATTCTAACAAAACTTGAGAGTGAACCAGAATTGACGCTACAAGAATTGACTGAGGACTGTCAGAGATGTATAAGCGTAAAAGGGCTCGAAAGATATCGAAGAGTCTGGCGTCGCTCACATACGAAAAGTACAACGACACACACGTTTTTATCCCTCCTCAAAAACAAGCCAAACAAATTATTTTACTACAAAAAGTCAAATGAAATCTCAGAAGAAACCACCACCCAGTCCATGCTATAGCTGTGGGACTTTGCTTTGGTACAAAGATTGTCCATACCGCTATAAGACTTGTCTGTCGTGCAATAAAGTGGAACATAAAAGTTCGCACTGTAGAACAAAAAAAGAAAACAAAAGCAGAGTAAGAGTCACTAGAACTGACCAAGCGGATGGGATAAATATACGAAAATACGTACAAGTAGAAATATTAAACAAATAAATCAGATTACAATTAGATTCCGGATCAGATTTAACCATTATTAGCTTACAGACGTGGAAGAAATTAAACAAACCGACCATGTTGAGAACAGAAAAAATAGTCAGGTCGGTAACAGGAGAAAAATCAAATTTGAGCGGGAGATTATCACAAATGTGACATTCAACGGAATAACCAAGAAATTAAAGATGTATGTTCTAAAAAATACGGAAAATTTATTTGGAACTGACTGGATGCAGAAATTTGACCTCTGAGATTTACCGATAAATATGTTCTGCCAAAAAGGGGAAAGGTTATCGACCGAGGCAGAGAAATTGAAGGAGAAATTAAAGAAGAGTTTCCCAGACGTATTTTCAGCCGGCCTCGGGAGGTGTCAAAAAATGGCGGCCAAAATCGAACAAAAAGAAAATGTACAGCCCATTTTCAAGAAGAAAAGAAATGTACCTTTCGCATCATTAGACAAAATAGACGAAGAGTTGGATAGACTCGTGAAAACCGATATATTGACAAAGGTGGAATATAGTCAATGGGCCGCACCTACGGTTTACGTGAAAAAGAAATCGGGTGAGATAGGAGTATGCGCTGATTTCTCGACGGGATTGAATGCAGCGATTAAGGATTATCACTATCCTCTCCCTAGTCCAGAGGAAGTTGAACGGAGGAAATTTTTTCTCAAAGATAGACTTGAACGAAGCATACCTACAAGTACCAGTAGATGAGGAAAGCTCGAGGTTGTTGTGCATAAACACACATAAAGGGTTATATAAGTTCCAGAGATTATTTCAGCAAATAATGGACACTATGCTAGGCGGACTGGATTTCACGATCGCATACATTGATGACATCCTGATACATAGCAAAAATATTGAACAACACTGGGAACACGTTCAAGAGGTTTTCAGGGAGATACAAAATTACGGTTTTAAGGTAAAGGAAAATAAATGTGACTTCTTTATGAAGGAGATAAAATATCTGGGCCATATTATTGACGAAGAAGGAAGACCATGCACAAATTACGCGCACCCCTAAAAGAATTGTTGAAAAAGGAAAAAGTTTGGGAATGGTCATATGGATGTCAGAAAACTTTCGACAAAATCATCAAGACTCTAACAGCAGATTTATTTTTAGCACATTATGATCCAAAATTGGAAATAATAGTCGCGAGTGACGCGAGTGCCTATGGTGTTGGGGCATGTATACTTCATAAAATGCCGGATGGGACACTAAAGCCCATCGTGCATGCGTCAAGAACGTTACTACCAGCCGAACAAAATTACTCACAAATCGAAAAAGAAGTGCTGGGGATTAGTTTTGCGGTTACGAGATTCCACAGATATATTTACTGTAGATTTTTCACCTTACAAACGGTCCACACGTCGTTATTGACAATATTTGGATCAAAGAAAGGTCTACCTGTCTACACTGCTAATAGATTGCTAAGATGGGGGAAGATTTTATTAAACTATAACTTTAAATTGGAGTATCTTCCATCAAACAAAATCGGGCATGCAGATGGTATTTCGAGACTAATACCAAAGAAAACGGAGTCATTAGAAGTTTCCGTAATTGCAGCTCTACAATATGAGGAAGATATTAGAACATCATTATGTAGTACAATTCGAGACCTCCCCGTCACATTACAGGAAATAAGAAACGAAGCAGTGAATGACGAATTTATAAAGGAAACGAAAACAAAAATTGTAGGAAAAGATAAGCATATATCAGACAGTTTTTCGTTATGTGATAATGTTCTTCTATATAATGAAAGAGTAGTAACCCCGAAAACGCTAAAAAGGCGAATCCTCAAGGATTTTCACATGGGCCACCCAGGAAAGAACAGGATGAAATCCTTAATGCGAAGTTACGTGTACTGGCCAAACATGGATCAAGATATTATACATATGGTGGACAAATGCAAAGGCTGTTCCTTAGCAGCCAAGGCACCTCCGATCACTCATGGCCTAAGACAGATCGACCGTGGTCGAGAATCCATGTAGATTTCGCAGGTCCATTAGATGGTTTCTACTACTTAATTGTAGTAGACAGTTACAGCAAATGGCCAGAAGTATTTCGTTGTAGAAAACTTACTTCTGAGACTACAATAAATTGCCTTCACGAGCTGTTTGCTCGTTTTGGAAGTGGTTGATTGTTTAGTCACCGATAATGGGACACAATTTACATCTGCGGATTTTCAAGAATTTTGTGAAACTTTTCAGGTGAAACACATCAAATTCCCGCCACATCACCCAAGATCAAACGGGCAAACAGAGAGGTTTGTAGATACATTAAAAAGAGCACTAAGAAAAGCTTATGACGTACCAACAGAAAAGGCTTTACAACAATTCTTGCAAGTGTATAGAATTACACCTAACAGTACTACGCCATCGGCATTATCGCCGGTGGAAGTAATGTTTGCCCGAAAAATTAGATCGGTATTCGACAAATTACTGCCCAAACAGAAAAAGCAATCACCAACGTCGTTTGTACCAAAAAGAAAATTTAACCCAGGGGAGAAAGTTTTTTTTAAATGTTCAAAAACAACACATCCTATTGGGAACCAGGTACAATAGAGAAACGAATCGGGAACGTGATTTACATAATTCAGGGTCCGAAGTTCTCGCATAAAAGGCACTTAAATCAGATCAGAAATAGGCTGTTAGAGGTTTCTAAAGGTCTACCTCAGGAAGAGGAGGAAGTAATGGGCACAATATTTGACATATTCAATATGCAAAAGCCTCAATCAATTTCAGAACAGCGGAAATCAAGCAGAAAAAAGAAAATGTACAGAGGAAAAAATATTAACGACCCCTGCGAGGTAAAAGCTCGGGAGGGGGTGTTATGGGTCCTTACCTATAACTACAGAATGGACTCTTACTAACACTATGTATACTACGCCTCTCAAGAGAGAGAGAGAGAGAGAGAGATGAATCGAGTCGAGCCGATAGTAGTTCACTCCAAACCAGACTGACAGTCATACTAACATCTTCCACATCTTGTATTATTATTCCGTGTAATATATCTTCGTTATTTCTACCTTGTTCTTCCTTGGTTCTAACCTGGACCATAACAGACACAAATTTAAATTGCAGTATTGAAAGAGAAAAAAGATAAGAAACTAAAAGAAAATGAGAAAAAGGTTTTCATAATAAACGATTTTTTGGCTGCTAGGACAGGGATCTAAGTGACAGTGTTGAAAGAGAATAAAAGAAAATGTTGCAATGAGATTTAGTTTCTCCCGTTATAGGCATTATTATATCCATAATATAATAACACTGTAGTTCACGGGCAGTACGGAACGAAATGGTGAAAGGATAAAGAATAACAAAAATGCTTTATTCTCAGAGAGACTTTTATATACTACGACATACGCAAAACTATATATATATATATATATATATATATATATATATATATATAAACGTGTCCCAAGTGGAGAAGTATATATCCCATATATCTACATATCAAAGTAAACTATAAGGAGGAATAAAAAGGATAGGTCTTACATATAATTTGGAGATACTCCTGACCTGAAGAAGCCATTTTTAGGACTCCCCATTTAAAAGGGCCGGATTCATCTATCTCCCAAAGTGAAACGGCATCATGTGCTTGTAAGCTGCTAGAGGGGGGGGGGACAGATTTAGCCTCAGTCTAGAAGAAACAAACCTTCTCGTTTGGTTGCTATTCACGAACTGAAAAACGACTGCCGCTTTGGAGAGACGCCACGAAGCGGCCGTGATATGACTCACGTGACTCATCTCTAACAAAGGGAGATAAGCGCCTTCTGTAGACTTGCAAGACTTTCCCACTAAACAGGTTCTCAAACCTGCCATGAGGAGTCACTTTTATTTTGCTTTTTGTTGATATAATAGAAATGTGCGAAAATACTTTATACAAACTACAATATGAAAAGGAATATGCATGCAATTTATATTAAAAAGTACTAGACGATTGAAACAATATTTATTCAATAGCACAAAAAGTTCTTCCTGTTTTAGAATAATGCAAAAATTCGTATGAAAAATTATGTGCTTCAAAAAGAGAAAACAAATTAAGATATAAAAATGTCTGCGCATTTGAATGACGCCTGGATTTGGTCACAGTTTGAATTTGTAAATCTGGTGCTACTGGACATGGTGTAGTGACTGGTGTGTCTCCATTTAATCATGTAGCATCCAGAATGGCTGGCTTCAGTTCAAACAAATTTGGTAACGTCGCGCTCTATTTCAAAGTCAGTGTTTAGGACAAAGATATTTGAAAATTTCAGGATGCTAAGTAGCCCTGAAAAAAATCTGAAGCTGTTAGTCCTCTTGTTTGTCCATAAATGACTGGTAGACAGTGCATGTGCCTTTAGCAGGAAAGCATCAATGCCGCGGGATTTGGAGTCTACAGGAAATTTTTTTTTTTTTGAAAGAAAAATTGATTTCCACTGAACGTAGTTTTACTATGCCAGTAATAGAAACGTCAACTGCTAAACACAAATCCTTGCTTGAAAGAATATGATACAATTAAACTAGAATTCAATTGGGCAATACCAATTTAATTTTGTAACATTGTGTAATAGTAAAATTCTCCACACACACATGGTGGTTTAATCTAATATCCTGCAATGCTCGAAAATATCTCTGGAAAAATAGCATGAATGAACAATAAAATACTTGAGAAAGGCCAGATGAATACATGTGAAAAAAATATCAACCAAATTTACGTCCGGTGCAGCTATGTAGTTAAATAAGTAAAAGTAATGACCCCAATTGGGTTAAAGAGGCAGGGCTTACAACTACGTGTTATATGTCATGGTGGAAAGAATAGATGAACTAAATGAGGTAGGAGGCATGGCTTCCTCTGAAACGCGCTAAAATCAAACTCAACTTGGAGCTGTGGAAGACGGCGACCACGTTGAAAATTTGGGTTAGCACAAGGACCAATACCATAAAATATATGGAAACAGTTTTATGGCATACAATATATATATATATATATATATATATATATATACACACACACACAACGGCGTAAATACAGTTAATATTCGGCGGTCTAGTAACTAGAAAAATGCGTATAACTGAAATTTGTCACTACCATACCGAAGAGTAGCATATAAAATGTGTGTCCTATACACTTGACCTATTTAATAATAGAAAGAGTTCACGTGGAAAAAACAATTCATACGTGGAAATACTGGAAATGTAACAAAAAGATATGTTATTAAAATTGGCACAAAACAACACATAAAATTCGTTAGCCAACTATGAAAACTTTGCTATAGTCAAACTCAAAAATTAAAAGTAGAGGTAAAAAAAGGTCAGAGGTGGGCGAAGTTGTTTTATATTCAACCTTTGAATGAACACGTAGACGGAGAAAATATTAACAGGTAAAATACACTAGTCATATAGACTGAGACGTATTTAATGCAAGTGTTTTGAAGTCCATAGTTAAAACGCCAAGAAATAGTAATTATTTCACACGTTAAACAAATAAGATTATTAATTTTTTTTGTTTCTGGTCCCTTCATTAACAATGAATTGTCCTTTCCGCTCCATCATTTACCGTGATGAAAATGTATTTTCTTAATCAACGCGTTTGAAAAGTTGCTCTATTCGTTCTTTTTAACGTCGTGAAAAGCAGTTTATGGACTATTTATAACAGAAAGTATTATATATCACCTCGCCATTGGTGAAATGTATCAGAGCGACTCGTTTCACGTGGAAAAACGTCAGGTGCATTTTATCCTGTTGTCATTGTGCTAAGCGAGGAATGAACATTTCATAATTGCGTATTCATATCGCGACATGTTCAACAGTTAATGGATGATAATATTACATACGGGTAAATATCGCGTCGTGGAGTCACTAGTGTAACGGGAGGTAGGGAAGAAAGATTTATTCTCCATTTTAAATTTCTCCCGTTATGGGCATTATATCCGTGATATAGTAACACTGTAGTTCACAGGCGAGACGGAACGAAGTGGCTGACAGGAAAAAGAATGACAAAAATGCTTTGTTCCCAGAAAGATTTTTATATACTACGACATACACAAAACTATATACAGTGTAACCCGGATATAAAAGACCTGGATATAAGAGAGACCCGGATATAAGAGAGATTTTCTCCAAAATTAGAGCCTGTGTTAATGTATATATAATAGACCAAACCCGGATATAAGAGAAACCCGGATATAAGATACTTCTCCGGCCCCGACAACTCTCTTATATCCGGGTTACACTGTATATATATATATATATATATATATATATATAGTGTAACCCCGGATATAAGAGACCCGAATATAAGAGAAACTCGGATATAAGAGAGATTTTCTGTGATCCCGTCCTCCGATATAAGAGAGTTCGTTTTGAGTGACAGTGTGATGTCGTAAATGGGTCAAACAGAGGTCAGTTAGAGAGAGAGTGACGTTAAATGACTTAATCTTGACTAGTCTAGAGACACAGTGTGTCCAATCTGTGTCTGTAGGAGACACCCTCTACCTTATGATTTTGCTTTGTGTGTCTAAGGGTAGCACCGCCCGCTTTTTTGCCGACATTACTTGTCGTTGCATTTACTGGACAGCACTTTCACTTTACCCACTGTTCTGTTGAGTCAGAAGTTTGTCTGTTTGTTAATTTTGCCACTGAAAACCGTTTGCTTGCGATCATTGCGATTAGTGATGTCGGCGTCTCAACGAAAAACTCTGAGCATTTCTGAACAGTTGGAGCTCATCGACGATGTCAAAGTAAAGAAACTCAAACTGGCCGCTGTAGCCAAAAAGTACGGAATCGGTTATTCAACAGCAGCAAAAATTCTCAAGAAAGAAGACGATCTCAGATCTTGCATGCAAATGAACGGAAACACTAATCGCAAACGAAAGCGCCAATCCGTGCACAAGGACGTTAACGAAGCGCTTACACAATGGTTTACGCAAGCATGTGCTCATGGAGCTACCGTCACCGATCACGAATTTATCAGCTTCGACGACCGTACACAATGTTATGGAGAACTGACTGACACAGACATCACACGTGGTATAAAATCGGATGATCAAGATTTTGACGAAGATGATGATGCTGAAAGCGTAAGTTCTGAAGTTTCTGAAAATGACAAACCAGTGCCAAATTCTCTGGCTGCATTGAATGCGCTTGAAACTCTGACAGCCTACTTTTAAGCAAAAAGCAGTAATCCTGATGGCGCATTGAAAATGATTTACGGGCTGTATGAAAGTGTTCATGATGTTAACAAAGAGATTTCTGTACAATAAAAAATGACTGACTTTTTTAAGAAAAAGTAATTTTTGATTGAATTATTTGTGAAAACTGATTGAAAATGTATTTTTGTCTGTGTTTTTATGTCTATAACTGTTAAATAAACTAGTGTTCTGTACGTAAAAAGCGATATATGAAGTGTTCCCATACTTACCTAAACAAAATAGACCAAACCCGGATATAAGATAAACCCGGATATAAGAGACTTCTCCGGTCCCGACAACTCTCTGATATCCGGGTTACACTGTATATATATATATATATATATATATATATATATATATATATATATATATACGTGTCCCACGTGAGAACTATATATCATTTATAAAGAGGAAAAAAAGGGAAGATCTTACATATAAATTGGAGATACTCCCTACCTGAAGAAACCATTTTAGGACTCCAGATTTAAACGGGCCGGATTCATTCATCTATGTTCCAAAGTGCTTGTAAGCTGCTGGGGGAGGCAGATTCAGCCTCAGTCTGGGCCAAAAGGGAAGGCCCAAGCTAGAAGAAAGCAACCTTGTTTGGTTGCTGTCCACGAACTGAAAAACTAATGCAATTTGGTCACTGTAAGCGACCGTTATGTAACCCACGTGTCTGATCTCCACTAAAGGGAGATAAGCGCCTTCTGTATTCTTACAATATTAAAAAAAGGTTTTGGCAGTTAGGAGGTTTAAAATATCTGAATATTAACTCTACTTATGATATTGATATTTACATAATTATTACCTGCGCTTCATTTGTGTAATTTTCACTATTTTCACTGATTCCTGTATGATAACAGTTCTAATAAAATTCACAGTGTATAGATTTTATAGTAAGGTAAGTTCCGACTTAATTACAATTAACTAGCTACTAAGACAACCATATGCAAAATTAATTTATATTTAGAAAATATAGCTTCCAGAGCCATTTGGGCAAAAATCTTTGATGACGGAAATGTTCTATTTAGTTCGTTTAGATCAAACTGTCATCCAAGAAGTAAAGCTGCTTGTTTAAGTGTTTCCTTTCGGCTGTAAACCTAAAATGATGTCACCTTACGTATCAGGAGTAATTAAAATATTACTCTCGTGGCAAAGAAATATATTCATGCACACTTTAACGCCCAGCACTTTTACCTCTAAAATTCTGTAGAACATGTCTATGTAAAAATTTAATTTTTCATGGTCATTTTTTTCTTGATGTATCACAAAGGTCCTGCATATAATAGTTATAAATAGGTTTTACTTAAAATGAATCTTAAATTCTACACAACATTTTCAACTTCTAAGGCTATGACAAATACTTATATATATATAACTGAATTATTGGCTGTCCATATGAATAGAACAACCAACAAATTAGCCAGGTATGAATCACACGAGGAATATATAAGGACATGCCTGAAGGATCAATTAATACCGACTAATTTCAGGATTGATATGGAACCATAATGATGCGTTTCTAGCATCATGGTACCATAAATTAGAAGACTTTTCCAGGGAACCCATGCAGGATACCATACAGTTCTGCCAGGAAAACATAACGGCAACAACAGCGGAAATAAACCTGCTCGATGAGCAAATAAAGAAACAAACGGACATTGAGGAATATACTAACATAAAGAATGTCATAAAAGCTCACACAGACCAAACAGTGAGGGAACAACAAAAAGCAAAAACTGAAAAACAAAGAAAATTAAAATGGAATATTTCCTCCAGACAGAAGAACAAAAGAGAAATCAAGCCAAACTCAGAAGAAAGTGAAGGACCATACCACAAAAGAAAACAACAAAACACCGCAACCACACCGACCACCACACAACCAATGCAAAAACAAAACAGACCAAATAAATACACCAACAGAGAACCACCAGCACCACAACCAACAATAACAACACCGCCACTATCAACGATAGCTAGAACCTCAAAACAAACACACAAACAAAACAAACCACTAACTTACGCGGACATCCTTAGGGTGCCGTACAAACATACACCAGCCAAAACACAGCAGTCCTTCTCCAGAACGCATAGCCCCATTAGACATCCCAGACCACTCAGATTAGCCCCTAGTAGACAATCAACAGCAAACACACTCAACCTTCAAAAAACGGGATAAGCCTCCCAACCAGGACACTTGGATAGGGGTATAGCATCCCTAATAGAAGACATGATGCAAGCTTTCGAGTTTTTACGAAAGACCTTCGCCATGCTTGCAAATACAAACTTGACCCATACGGGCGAGTTATAAATTTAAGTAACAATAAATTTTCACTCAACACATTCAGTTTATTAAATAAAGGACTAAGCTTTTGCCCTAGTCCCCCAAGATTTGATAAAGACACCTTGGCAAAGGACCACTATGGGGACAATGATCACACACCTTGATACATTAAAAGAGAAGGATACTACATTCACCCCACAAAACACAGACATTACTATACAGACATTTGAAATAGCCGTAGCAAATGAAATAAAGAAAACAATAGCACGTAAGCTGCAACGTAACAATATTACTGAAGGGGGACGTATAGCCCTTGATACGCTGACACATAGAGATGACCTAATCATAACACAGGCTGACAAAGGGGGTGCCATAGTGATCTGTGGAATCAAAGAATACATTAAAGAGGCCAACAAACAGCTAGCCTACAAAGAAACCTATAAAAGCTTACCTACAGATCCTCTTCCCGAATGCCAAAAAGAATTAACTAGCTCACTAAACATAATGCTTCACAACAATCTAATCGACAAGGAAACATGCACAACACTCACACCCACAAACATCGCACCTGCTCGCTCCTATCTCCTTCCTGAAATACGCAAAAAACTTTTGTTGCTGTAATTGTAATTGCATTTGCTGTTCATGTTCTGTTTTTGTTGCTGCACCTGTTGTTCCTGTTGTAGTTTTTGTTGCTGCAACATTTGAAACATAATGGGGTTTAATTCTTCCGTTTTTCTGTTGATATTTTTGGCAGATTAATTTTTTCCGTCCATGTAAATTGAATGAATCGTGTAAGTTGAACAAATCCTCGTCGACACTTTTGTGATGTTAGAACGCTCATTTGTTGTAACTTCCGTTAGGTCAACGAATGGTAGTTATCACTTCCGAAATGCTCGTTGTAGACGAGACTTCGTAAGCGCAGATACTGGTAGTAGTTCTACCATTTTCCTCAGGTGCGCCCCTTCTGGGATTATATCGTCGAGTTGACGGCTCTTATCGTTCCCGAGCAGCTCGTGCCCATTGATCTTGCGTACGCGTGTGACAGTGTGTCGCCTCCGTTCTCCGGGGTAAAACTTATAGTCTGTCGTAACAGTCCAACAAGAAAAGTAGAAACGACAAAATTGGGTTGCACGTCCAACCTTCACTTCTCACTAGCAAAAACGCGTGTTCCTCTGCCTAGCTCAGAAAATATTCTGCTTTTTTAAGCGAAAAACAACGGCTTCTGTTCACCAAGAGATTTTTTCTGATTGGTCACGCCATTCAGAGGAGGGAAGAAAATTAGCATAGATTCTAGTCATTGAAGTAGATTTTTGCTAACTACTGTTTGGTAATTTTTCTTCGGCAGATCGCACACAAAACACGAACTTTTTTCCGAGGTAACTGATTATCTCTTTCACTACACTCCCCCCTGTCACATAAGTGACACTCAGGGGCGGGCCTCTTTATTCTTAAGCTTCTCCAGAGCGGGGCGACTGTTGGAGGGGATTGTGTGGTATGTTCTGAAGATTCGTCTTCTGAGGATTCTTCCGATCTGACAACCTCGCACACAGAGTCTTCGTCATCTGAAGAATGTTCTGAAGATTCGTCTTCCGAGGTTTCTTCTGGTCTGACATCCTCACGCATGGAGTCTTCACCATCTGCAGAGGTGCCAGCCCTGCCTCTGATGGTAATTATGTGCTCACTTTCTGAGCACTCACTGCTAGTATCACGTGTTGAAGTATCTGTACCTACATAGCGACGCAAGTCTTTTACGTGTCTTGGTATTCCATCAACCAGCACAGAGCGCGAGTTATTTATTCCAGTGACATGTCCCACCCGGTACCGAGTTGTACACCTGCTATGTGGAGCTTTTACCCACACGTGATTGCCCAAGTCATACGGCGCTCGTTCTTTTATCCGTTCCGTTGAACGCGTCGCGTCAATACCTCGTAGCCGGACTTTGTACCGGTAAATCATGTTGGCTGGTGCAGTTGAGGGTGATATATCGTCTCTAGGGGTAACATTGTGCCAATAAACCGCCTCCATTATGGAACACTGCTTCCTAGCAGCGATTCTTTTGATGCTCCGATGACATCGCTCGACTATGCCATTTCCTGATGGGACATACGCGCAACGAATTCTGAGGTGTACTCCCCACGAATCCAAAAAATCTTTGAATAGTCCACTGCGGAATGCAGTGTCGTTGTCAGTGAGGAGTTCCGTCGGAGGTCCACGTTCAAAGAACAATGCCCGCAAGTGGTCAATGACGCTTGCGGAATCTTGTCGACGCAGACGTCGCCAAATAGTGAACCGGGTTGGGCCACAGTCAATTAAGGTTAGATAGTGTTGTCCATTATAATGCGTGATGTCCATTCCAACACGGTGCCACACTTTGCTTACACTCAGTTGTCCTTTTGGCCATTGCACAGGTGCTGGGTCGATGGACTGACACTCCTTGCATTTTCTGACCACTGCTCTGACAGCAGCTTTGGATACGGAGAAATTAATCTGCCTCACGAAATATAGGGTCCGTTTTACACCGGGATGTCCACTTTGACAATGCACAGATTTTAGTAAATCTGCGTTACGGTCACTCGTTGATGTTGCACAGACATATCCTACCGACTCTACCTCTTTCTTAATAGCGTCAAGCCATCTCTGGTGTACCCTTGTTAAAGTATCGGCCTTGTTCAGATTTGATCTGACCAGCTGTATGTCTACGGATAAGTTGTATTCACTTACCAATTTACCCAGTGCGTCTAGCCGCCTTCGAATGAGCATCTCGCTCGCAGCCTTCGTAGGTATCCTGGCCTTCCCCGTAAGAGTGTCTGCTATCCACTTATACATGCATGCGGAATCCGTGAATAAATGCAACACCTTTGCATTCCATTAAAGGGCCGCGGTTACTCCCCTGATAACGGCGTCTAATTCCGACAAGTTGATATGTTGTGTATCCTTCTCGGGACGCAACCAACACGCGTCTTCCACGACAGTTTCACCTATATCAAGAGACACTCCTGCTGCCAGGGAGCTCGCGTCGACCCAGACGTCAAATTCACATCCGTCAACGTGCCATTTACCACATACGGGGTCGTCTTGACGCACCCTGGTAATGATTTCCGCTATCATGTGTCTAAGGGGAGCATCATTTGTTTTGTGATTCCAGCCGGAAGTGACAGCAGTCACCCTACGTTTGATAAATGCAGTTGCAATGCGGATTCACCCACCCACAGGAAAATGTCCAACCAGCTTTCCACATAACGAGAACACGCTGCGTCGTGTCATGTGTCTGGGAATGTCCGGGAGCTCGCTTCCACGTTTCCAGTAAAGCACGTTGTGCTCCCCCAGACCTGCAAGCCAAGCACACGAGCACCGTCCTCCAGTCCTTCTGGGTTCTTACACTCCAGCCCAAAGTCAGCAAGATGCTTTCTCACCTGTGCAGCGGGCACTAGGGTTTCGTTGATGTATATGTCGTCAATGTAAGCTGACGTCGCTTGACGAATTGTCTCATCCTTGGATAGCACAGCATCCACGATGGCTTTCATGATGACCGGCGCCACATTGAGTCCGAATCCCATTCGCGTTAAGCACTATCTCCTCCCATTAAGGATCACCGTCTGAAATGGCCATAATGACCAGTAGGCCTTTCGAAGATCAATCACAGAGACATTGGAACCCTTTCTTCTCCATTCTCTCAATTTGTGTGCACACAGATCAGCATGAGCCGTGTATGTGTCTACATGCTCGTTCAGCTCTCTATAATCTAGTACAGGGTGCACCTTTCCCTTGTTCTTCTGTACCACGGCCATCAACGGGATGAGGCCTTTTGGAAGACCAAGCTCTTTCTCGGGATACGAAGTCAACCATCCATTGTCCAGCCACACCTGCAATTCGCGCTGGTATTCTTCCTTGACACGTTCGGGCACCGAATACTCTGACACTCGGTTCTGGAGCTTTTCTGTTGGGTTATTTTCCGACCATTTCCACAGTGCTGTCCATGTCTTCGTCCTTTGGTCGAACTCTGCGCTAAAGTCTGGCTCGTTGATCTTCAAAGTAGCACAGATTGGCGGATCAGAAAACTTGACATCCTCCGCCTCTGTGATGCGTACGCCGCCCAGCTCCTTAATAATGTCCATCCCAAGGAGCAGATTAAAACCTAATAACGCGCTGTTCACGACCAACACACTGACTGTGACGGGGTTACCGTTGTTGATACTGTGTTTAATGTTTCCAACTCCCCGGCTTCTGAGAGCCTTTCCATCAGCCGTTAGTACGTCCATCCTTTGTATGCTCCACCGCCGACGGATCGAACCGTTCGTGAGTGATCGAGAGCAGCCCGAATCTACTAAAGCGATACGCGTTATTCCATTGACGCGCACCTTAATCACAGGGAGCGCCTCTTTCATGCTCGGTGCGGGGGAAGAGACCGGCGCCGACGTCGCTTCTCCCATTCCATTTCCCGGACACTTAGAGGCAATATGACCTAATTTATGACAATGGAAACATCGTAGATCGAGACGTGCCTTTCGCGTCCACCCGCTGCGCATTTCTTCGCGTTGACAGCGGCAGTCTTTGGCAAAATGATTCGGCCCAGAGCACCGATAGCAGGTGACATCGCCATGGCGACGGATTGCTGGGGTCGGACCCTCCTTGACTTCAATTGGTTGAACGACTGCGGCCACTGGTTCATTAGCCTCTTTTTCGTCGATCATGATAGTATGGGCTCTGGTCAACAATTGACTGAACGTCATGTCTTCCATTCTGGATGATGCGCGGAGTATCTGCTTAACATGACTGGGCAATCCAGACACGAAGGCACATATCATCCATTCTTCAGGAAGCGGTGCAATCGGAACGACGAGCTTCTTTAATTCTGCCAAATATACGTCTACTGTCTCGCCAGGTCGCAGACGCCGCGCCTGGAATTGGTCTTAGGCCACGAACCGGTCAGTTCCAAACGCGGTTAGTAGAGCGCGCTTTATTTGCTCAGTGTCCCTTTTCTGTTCTTTGCTCAGCTGCCTATAAACAGCAAGGGCACCATTCAATCTTCGCGATCTCGCATAATTCGCAGACCAGTTCCACATTTTCGATCCATTCAACCACAGACTGTCCACTCGCATCACCACTGAATTCGGGGATGAGTTTTATGTCAAACGGTCTTTCCGTCATCTTGCTAGAGACAAAGTAAAACGCCGAAATAGCTTGTAGTAGTGAGAGAAAATAAAATAAAACTGTCAACTTAAAGCAGCAACAAACGTCTGCAACAGATTTCTTCTGTCTCTCGACCGCAACACTTGTAGCCAAATCACAGTTCAAACGATAGATAGTCTGTCGTAACAGTCCAACAAGAAAAGTAGAAACGACAAAATTGGGTTACACGTCCAACCTTCACTTCTCAAGATTTATTTGTAAAAATACAAATTGTGGCACAAGGCCGAAAAAGGGGGAGGGGTAAGTCTGGTCTTAACTAACTATCCTATACCTAGCTAATCAGAATCGCGACCCATTCATACATTACAATTGACACATTCACCACAAGAATTCGTCCATCACCATTCAATCCTCCATACACCATAATACCACATCCTCACCAGGGGGGACCTACAAAAACGCGCCCCACACCATAAAAATTGATGATAATAAAGGTACATAAAAATCTAATCATGAAAAGATGAAAGGGGAGGGAGATGAACCCCATAACAAACTAAAAATTCAACAAATTCTTAAACTAAACATAATTTATGTTAGTAGGGCCCGTCCAACCCTCAAAATAGAGAGGCCGCTGTATTCTGCCGCGAGGACAAAATCAAGAAGCACTCTCGCTAAGGGAATGGGAAAGAGATAAAATAACTGGGACATGGGGAAGTAAAAGGCTGATCCAGTTGAGATGAAAAGGAGGCCAAAACAAACTGGGGAGGTTGGGAATCTCGACTTGGATCATAACTAAAATGATGGCCGGGAAACAGGCCGGGAACCACACTTACTCACATTAACTAGGTACACTTAAGCTTGTCTAACCTAACCAAGGGGAGGGTTCCACAGGAAACCACCCCGATGTGACTTAGGTTGACCTAGAAAAGAAAATCAAGGCTAACCCCGTTCAAACGAACCAAGCTCGCCTCTTTTACCCACCTTTCGCTGAAGACTGTCGAATGCAATCGTTTTCTATCAGTTCTAATCTTCATCTTGAGCTGATGCTCAAAGTATCGGATTAGATCCTGATGCGAAAGACTATTAACTCGCAAGACTTCCTCCATTCGCGTCGTCCATATCACCATTCGAGCCAAGGCTAGCAGCGTCAGAAACACCATTCGTTTCACCCCGGAATACGGGGGCGACACATTGTCACACGCGTATGCGCGATCAATGGACACGAGTTCTTCGGGAGCGAGACGAGCCGTCAGCTCGCCGACATGGTCCCATAAGGGGCGGACCCGGGGGCAATGGTAGAAGGCGTGCGAAGCCGTTTCTTCTAATCCAAGGCCACACCGTTCACAGTCTGGCAAACCCGCCAAGCCCCATATGAAAGCCTTGTCGTTGAGAGGCAGCCGATTCCGAGCCAATCGCCAGGTAAGCGAAAACTCAGGGTTACTGAGATAATCAGCCGCTGGCGCCCAAGACCAGTAGGAGCGATACTCCTCCTCCGAACAGTCGAGCGTATCACGTAGAGGATCCTTCGCGCGACCCTCCACTAATCCCCGATAGAAGACCTTCCTAGGTCGTGAAAGGTCACTGGACCGCGGAATAGCCCTCAAGGCTGACCGACACTCGCTGAGGAAAAGCGATTCATCTCGAGATTTACAACGGCGCTCAACCTTCGAGATGGGGGGATTGATGGTAAGGCTAGGGAAGGCGTCCCTAAGAATCCCCTCCAGAATCGGATCTCCTCTAGTCAATGCGCGGAGTAGGAAAGCCAACTGAGAGGCCCGGATGTGACTCTTCAAGTGTGGCATTCCCAGCCCCCCATGACACGGACGTT
This sequence comes from Acanthosepion esculentum, assembly GCA_964036315.1. NCBI lineage: Eukaryota > Metazoa > Mollusca > Cephalopoda > Sepiida > Sepiidae > Acanthosepion > Acanthosepion esculentum. The sequence goes on from OZ038480.1 coordinate 74,210,382, forward strand.
TGGTGCAGACTCGTCTGTCGACCCAGTTCGCGCGTCCCCTCCATAAAATGGAGGATAGCGCTTGCTCGAGCGCCTTCTTCTGGGCTTTACAGAGAGGAAGTACTGACAATCGATAAAGAATCAGGGGGAAAATGTATGTAACACACACCTCCGCCCTGCCCTCCAAGTCTTACCGGCAGAAACGACCTTTGCTAGTACTTCAGACCAATTTTTCTTCAGCTGGAGGTCGGGTCCAAACCACACTCCAAGAATGCGGACAGGACCGTCCGTCCAACCGAAGCGGCCTGGAAGATCACGCCCCTTCCAGGCACCTAACCGCAAGCCGGACGACTTGTCGCGGTTTATCTTGGCCCCTGTCACCTTCTCGTACCGATCAAGCGCCTTCTGTACCGCCTCAAGATTTATTCGTATAAAATACAAATTGTGGCACGTGGCCTAGAGAGGGGGAGGGGTAAGGCTGGTCTTGACTAACTATCCTATACCTAGCTAATCAGATTCGTGACCCATTCATACATTACAATTGACGCATTCACCACAAGAATTCGTCCATCACCATTCGATCCTCCGAACACCATAATACCACATCCACACCAGGGGGGACCTACAAAAAAGCGCCCCATTTAATGATAATGAAAATACATAAAAATCGTGAGCGGATGAAAGGGGAGGGAGATGAAACCCAATAACAAACTAAAATTTCAACAAATTCTTAAACTAAAACATAATTGATGTTAGTAGGGCCCGTCCAACCCTCAAAATAGAGAGGCCGCTGTATTCTGGCCAGAGGACAAAATCAAGAGGCACTCTCGCTAAGGGAGTGGGAAAGAGATAAAATAACTGGGACGTGGGGAAGTAAAAGGCTGATCCAGTTGAGATGAAAAAGGAGGCCAAAACAAACTGGGGAGGTTGGGAATCTCGACTTGGATCATAACTAAAATGAAGGCCGGGAAACAGGCCGGGAACAACAGTTACTCATATTAACTAGGTACACTTAAGCATGTCTAACCTAACAGAGGGGAGGGTTCCACAGGAAACCACCCCGATGTGACTTTGGTTGACCTAGAAAAGAAAATCAAGGCTAACCCCGTTCAAACGAACCAAGCTCGCCTCTTTTACCCACCTTTCAGTGAAGACTGTCGAATGCAATCGTTTTCTATCAGTTCTAATCTTCATCTTGAGCTGATGCTCAAAGAATCGGATCAGATCCTGATGCGAAAGACTATTGCCTCGCAAGACCTCCTCCATTCGCGTCGTCCATATCACCATTCGAGCCGTGGCTAGCAGCGTTAGAAACACCATTCGTTTCACCCCGGAGTACGGGGGCGACACATTGTCACACGCGTATGCGCGATCAATGGACACGAGTTCTTCGGGAGCGAGACGAGCCGTCAGCTCGCCGACATGGTCCCATAAGGGGCGGACCCGGGGGCAATGGTAGAAGGCGTGCGCAGCCGTTTCCTCTAAGCCAAGGCCACACCGATCACAGTCTGGCAAATCCGCCAAGCCCCATATGAAAGCCATGTCGTTGAGAGGCAGCCGATTCCGAGCCAATCGCCAGGTAAGCGAAAACTCAGGGTTACTGAGATAATCCGCCGCTGGCGCCCAAGACCAGTAGGAGCGATACTGCTCCTCCGAACAGTCGAGCGTATCACGTAGAGAATCCTTCGCGCGACCCTCCACTAATTCCCGATAGAAGACCTTCCTAGGCCGTGAAAGGTCACTGGACCGCGGAATAGCCCTCAAGGCTGACCGACACTCGCTGAGGAAAAGCGATTCATCTCGAGACTTACAATGGCGCTCAGCCTTCGAGATGGGGGGATTGATGGTAAGGCTAGGGAAGGCGTCCCTAACAATCCCCTCCAGAATCGGATCTCCTCTAGTCAATGCGCGGCGTAGGAAAGCCAAGCGAGAGGCACGGATGTGACTCTCCAAGTGTGGCATTCCCAGCCCCCCATGACACGGACGTTTGGTGCAGACTCGTCTGTCGACCCTGTTGGCGCGTCCCCTCCACAAAATGGAGGATAGCGCCTGCTCGAGCGCCGTCATCTGGGCCTCACAGAGAGGAAGTACTGACAATCGATAAAGAATCAGGGGGAAAATGTATGTAACACACACCTCCGCCCTGCCCTTTACGGACAACCTCCGTCGATTCCAAGTCTTACCGGCAGAAATTTTTCTTCAGCTGGAGGTCGGGTCCAAACCACACTCCAAGAATGCGGACAGGACCGTCCGTCCAACCGAAGCGGCCCGGAAGATCACGCCCCTTCCAGGCACCTAACCGCAAGCCGGAAGACTTGTCGCGGTTTATCTTGGCCCCTGTCACCTTCTCGTACCGATCAAGCGCCTTCTGCACCGCCTCAATGTCGTTAAGGGACGACACGAAAGCGGATACGTCATCGGCGTACGCGGAAACCCTGGCTCGAGACCCTCCAGGAACGGCGATCCCGCGTAGGGCCGGACTGCACGCCTCGTCCTTCAGCCGGCGCAGGAGAGGCTCCAACGCCAAAGCGTAAAGGAGAGGCGACAGCGGACAACCCTGACGAACCGACCTGGACAGAACAAAAGCGCCCGACAACTTTCCGTTCACCTGTACCACAGCACTGGGGGAGCGATACAGGAGGCTAACCCAGCGGCAGAAGTCGGGTGCGAATCCGGCGGCCTGCAGGACAGTAGCAAGGTAGCGATGGTCGACCCTATCAAATGCCTTGGACTGATCCAAATTGATCAGCGCGGCTTCTTCGTCGTCTTTTACGCCCTCTACGATCGTGCGGATCAAATGCAGGTTGCTCTGAATTGTTCGGCCCCTCACAGAACAAGTCTGCTCAGGTCCCAACAGAGACTCGGCAACTGACTGCAAACGCTCCTGCAGGATCTTGGCCATAATCTTTAACTCTGTGTTTAGCAGAGTTATGGGCCTATAGTCATCTAGTTTCCCCCCAACACCCTTGCCCTTTTTCAACAGAGTGATCACACCCCTGGAAATGCGATTGGGGATGGACCCCGACCGAAACCAGTTGTTGAACACTGCTGCCAAAATCGGAACAAAGATGTGTGACAGCCTCAAGTACAATTCATAAGGCAAACCATCCAGACCGGGCGACTTGCCTCTGCCGACCTTCTTCAATGCCTCGTAGACTTCGCCCTCCGTGATCTCTCCCTCGCAGCTAGCTGCTTCAGTCGGCTCAAGCCGAGGAAAGTCAGCCAAATAGCTGCGAAACTCCTCCTCACGGATACCAGGCTCCTTGGTAAAGCGGCTCTCGAAATGCCGCCGAAACGCCTCGCACATGTCGTCAGTCGACCGCAGAGTACGCCCCTCCGGGGTTTTGACTTGACGAATGTAACGATCACCACCTCGACGGACTTCTTCCCGACGCAGATCTGCGCCCAGGTTCACAGCTTCGTTAGACATCTTACTTAACTTATGCCTAATTACCTGACCCATGTAGCGCTCGCTATTCGAACGCTGCAGGGCCTCCCTAGCTAGGGCTATCTCTAGGGGATCCCCTCCAGCCTCCGCCCGGGAAAAATTAGCCTTAAGTGTCTTCACCTTATCAGCTTTATCTAGAGCGAGCCGTTTGCTGAAATCAGTGGTGAAAGACCTAATTCTATCTTTCAGTTTTCCCCACCACCTATTCCCGATAACCGCCCTCACTAGCTCCCGCTGCGCTAATTTAATTAGCTGCTCCCGGAAGTCCCGCCTGTCCAGTAAAGACAGATTGAACTTCCAGTAACCAGCCATTCTAGGCCTATGTTCTAACGCCACACGGGCACAAACGAGTTTGTGGTCCGTGTAGCCTACCCAGTGGAACGTGGGACAATCTAACAGGTCTATGTCGGCTCTACGAACTAACATTCTGTCAAGGTAGCTAACTACCTTGTCAGACGGCCAGCTATGTGCCCACGTCCACATTTTCCCGCTGGGATGATCGACCCGGTATCTATCGACGAAACCATAATCGCCAATCAGATCGACCAGGCTACGATCGCCCCTTCTCCCGCTAGCGCCCCGCCTCCTGTCTAACTTGGGGTCCAGGATGGCATTCCAGTCCCCCATCAGAACTAGGCGCGAAGAATCGACTAGGAACGGCCCCAACTGCCGAAAAAATTCACACCGCTCCCCATGGTCGTTGGGCGCATAAACCGCAACGACCCGAAACGAACCACTTTTCACGGCAATATCGGCCACGATTAACCTGCCCTCGGCATCGGTATGCACAAGGTCCACCTTCGCATCAAGAGTACGTTTGACTAACAAAGAGACTCCTCTGGCCAACCGGTTCCCATATGCTGAATAGACGACAAAGTCATCCTTCAGCACACACGCATCGGAAGTGCGAACAAAGTGGGTCTCTTCAATCGCGAAGGACAAGAGATCCCGACGCAGGCGGGCAGCCTTACCCCGATCTCTCAAGCCCTTCACATTCAGACAGGCTATCTTCATTTCCATTTTTTAGGCCTGCAAATATAAAAAAGAATTAGTGCAAAAAACCTTAATCACATACGGGGCGGAAATCTGCAGGTAACAGGACCCCGATGGTTTGTCCGAGGCTCCCAGTTCCCAATTCCGTTGACATGCGATTACCCCGGACAATCCCACCGACGTCCGTGGGATACGTGAGTTTTAGTGCCCTATAAAGTGAGGGACGGAGGCGCACCGGGACCCACCCTGAACAAAAATTTTGTAATTTGGTGAGATCTTCAGTCCCCAACTCTACCATTCGGATACCTTGGAAGGCCTCTCTGGCCTCGAAAAGGTGGCTCCACACCTTCAATTGTTTCCCCGAGTCTATAATTAGGCCGATGACCCCTGGAGCATTGGGAAAGTTTTTGGGGTCCTCCACCGTTTTACTGTCTACCATGGTGAGCTTGAACAAAGGCCCCAACAGAGACCTTTTCCGAGCGGAGAGATCCTTTTCTATTTCGTCCCTGTCCGCTCGACATATCTCGCTTGCTGAAGCGAACAGTTTCTTTTTTCCGTTTTTCCTCCCTGTCCGGGTGTGGCGGGTCGGAGACAACCATAGGGGTAGGTTTCGCGGGGGGTGGATGAGGGTCAGTTGTATCGGAGGTAGAGGGGATAGGTGAGTGTGGGGTTGGGGGGATGGTAACGGTAAGGGGCAAGTCAGGAAAGGAAGCAGGGAGACTTATCTCTGCTAAGTTTTCTTGTTTATTTTTCGCTGGCGAAGCAGGGGCGGATCTGCATTTGACCCTTTCTTTGTTCTTTCCATCCCTGCTTTTTTTAGTGTGCTTCTTGACTATTGTACCTTCCTCCTCGTCAACCTCCTCCTCTCGGCTCCTTTTTGCGGAAGAGGTTCTTGCGGAAGGCACCACCTCCACCTCCATGTTAGTTACAATCTTTTTGGGGCTCTTTGGTTGTTTTGGTTTAGGCTGCTCCTTCTGCTGTGTTGGCTTTTCCGCCATCTTCTTGGGTGACTGCTGCTGCTTCTGCTGAGTTGGTGGAATTTCTTTTGAGGGGGTTGAGGGACCCGCTTTTTTGCGACCCCTAATAACCACTTCCTTCCACCCTTCATTTGGTGTCTTATTAGTTTCTGGGGCTTCCTTGACTGTAGTTGGTGCTGGAGATGTTGCTACTGTTGTTGTTGTTGCTGCTGCTGCTGTTGCTGGTTGTACAGCCCCAGTTTTTTTTGGACATGCCTTGGCCATGTGCCCCATTATTCCACATAGCCAACAGAGGGGCTTCCGCCCCTCTACCACCACCAACATTGTTCTTTTTCTGCACAAAATTATGTTGGGGATGTTTAGAAAGCTCTCCTGGGTGAGTACCATTTCAATTATTACATCACCCGTGGCAATGCTTGCCTTGCTTGTTACGGCTTTCACGCCTTGCACGTCGCCATATTGTGCAAAGAAAGCCCCCAACCTGTCTTCCGTGATGTCTATTGGCACCCCATGCACCGTTACGTTGACCTCACGGGTACCCATGTACTCCGTTTGGAGTCTCAACTTTTTAGACATCAGGACACTGCCTGCCAACTTCTTGAAGTCTTCTTCCGAGGCCATTAGTAAATCCCAGAGGGCTCTCGTTCTTCTCGCCAATATCTTTGGTGATATATTAAGGCTTTTTAGGGCCTCCTGCATAGTTTCCCTGCTGACTCCAATTAAGCTCCGACTTTTAATGTCGGACGTCAGCAGGGAAATAGTCCTTGTTTTAACGCTTTCATAAGCTTCGTCGATAGTTAGGAGTTCATTTCCTTTGGTGAACTCCTCGAATTTGGCTTTCAGCTCATGATAATATTTGGCATCCTTCTTAGGCCGACTTTCAGTCCAGGCTGATTTTGGTGGTGTATTATTTTGGGATGCCACAGGTGTTTGTTTATCCGGTGTTTTCGGCGTCTCCGCCATAGTAGTACACTGTACTATTACGACGGAGCAACAGTCTTTTGTTTTTTTCTTTCAACGAAGATTTTCTTTTTTTTAAATTAACATTTTTTTTTTTTTTTAAATTTACTTACTTTTTTTTTTTTTTCTTTTTTCTTTTCAAACAGAAATATTTAACAAATAAAAGGAAATAAAAACAAATAAAAAGGTCGGACCGAAATCCGAGGCAAATAAACAAAACCAACAATGAACAGTAAACGAAAAGAACAGAATCAAATAAAAGACGGGGAGGGTAACAGCAAAATAAGAGAAATACAAAACTAAACAAATGTCAAACTGAAAATAGGAAAGAAAGGGTTCAAAAAGGCGTACAAATTAAAAAAGAAACTTTTCGAACAAATTAACTTAGCTTCCACAGCTGGTCCAAAAAAACACGCTAGACGCCTCGTCCAACCTTCACTTCTCATTAGCAAAATCGTGTGTTCCTCTGCCTAGCTCAGAATATATTCTGCTTTTATAAGCGAAAAACAACGGCTTCTGTTCACCAAGAGATTTTTTCTGATTGGCCACGCCATTCAGAGGAGGGAAGAAAATTAGCATAGATTCTAGTCATTGAAGTAGATTTTTGCTAACTACTGTTTGGTAATTTTTCTTCGGGAGATCGCACACAAAACACGAACTTTTTTCCGAGGTAACTGATTATCTCTTTCACTACATACCCCTATCTATTTTGGGGTCCAGGACGGCATTTCAGTCCCACATTAAGATTAACCGCGACAAATCAACCAGGAATGGCCGCAACTGACGGAAAAAGTCGGCTCGCTTCTCCTCGTCGTTGGACGCATAAACCGCAACGACCCAAAATGAACCACTACTCAAAGCAATATCAGTCTTGATCAAACCCCCCACTCCCGCGTCGACATGAACAAGGTCCATCTTCACATCTAGGGAACGTTTAACTAACAAGGAAACACCTCTGGCCAGCTTGTCCCCGTATGCTGAATAGACAACAAAGTCGCTAGACAGCACACGAGCATTAACGTCGCAAGCAAAGTGTGTTTCCTGGATCGCAGCTACATCCACTCCAAAGGACAAGAGATCCCAGGCTCCATGTACCCAACTCTGTCATCATCCAACCATCCTAAACAATCCCACCAACGTTCGTAGGGTACGTTAGTTTTAGTACCCTATATAATGAGTGGTGGGGAAGCACTGGGACCCTCCTCGAGCCAATGACATGTAGCTTTCTAAGTTCTGGTGTGCCCATTTATGCCATTCTTATTTCAGGAAATAGGTCCTTGGCATCAAACAAATGTGTCCCTACTTTTAAATATTTCCCCGTGTCCCCTGGGGCGTTGGGGAAATTGTTGGGGTCCTCCACCGATTTTCTATCGATGGAGGCTAATTTAAACAGTGGACCCAAAAGGTACCTTTTGTGAATAGAGAGGCTCTTCTCTAATTCGTCCCTGTGCACTTTACATATATCTTCTGACTTGAAGATTTTCTTTGTTTTCTTTTTCTTCCCTTTTTCGCTGGTGGGATGTGGCGGCGTAGAAGTGGACGTCTGGGGAGGAGGGGAATTGGACGGATGGGGAGGAGTGGAAGTAGACGAGTGAGTGGTTGTGGGAGTGGACCAATGAGGTAGGTGTGGGAATTGTGAGTGTAAAGAGTACACGAGTGGGTGAAGTGGGGAGGCTACTTGCTACTGAGGTTGTGTCTATCTTCTTTAGCGGTGACGCAGGAACTAATTGTGACCTGGCTCTGTCCATGACCGTCTCCGCTCTACTTCGCCCGGTGCGTTCATTTTTCTTGGGTTTTTCTTCGTCTTCTTCCCTGCTCCTCTTTAAGGATGAAAACTGCGGTGTAGGTAAATCCCACACCTCCACCTCCATGGCCTCATCCAGTCGTTGCTCTATATGTTGCTGCTGTTGTTGTTGCTGTTTTGGCTTTTTTTACTTTTTGTTTTACAGGAGATTTTTCCTGTTGCTGCTGCTTCTCTTGTAGATTTGATTTCTCTTTCTGTTGTACTGCTTCCTTTTGTATAATCCGTTCTTCATATTGCTCCTTCGGCTCCTTCTGGGGTGGTTGTTGCTGTTTCGGTGAGGCATCCTGCTGGGGGAACGGGGTGTTTGTTGCAAACTTTCGTCCCTTCGATACCATCTTCTACCAGACACCGTTGGGGACCTTGCTTAACTCTGCTACTAATCTTTCTTTTGCTGTTGCTGTTGTGTATGGTTGTGGTGTTGCGCTCTACTCGGGGTACACCTTCGCCATGTTCCCTAAGGCCACACACAACCAACAGTGGGGTCTCCGGCTTTCGACCAATACTAGCATTCTTCTGTCTTTACACATTAAAATGTTGGGGATGTCATTGAAGCTCTTGCGTGCCAATGTTACTTCAATGACAATGTCGCTAGTAGTAATTCCCGCCTTGCTGATTACGGTAGCTACCTCTTCCACTTTTCCGTATTGGACAGAAATGAGTCCTCCATTCTGTCTTCCGTTATGTTTACGGGCACCCCATGAACTGTCACTTTTGTTCTTCTGGTGCCTATGTACTCCGTATGGAGCCGAAGATTCTTGGCCGTTAAAATATTTTCCGGCTAACGGCTTGGCCTCGACCCATATAGCATTAGAACGTCGAGCCAATATTTTAGGTACAATATATAGGCTTTTTAGAGTCTCCTCCATAGTTTCCCTGATTACACCAATTAATTTCCGACTTTTTACGTCAGTCGTCAGCAGGGAAATTATCCTTGTATTTACCACGTTCAAGGCCTCCGGTATCGTGAGGAACTCATTTCCATTGAGGAATTCATTATATTTTTGCTTCAATTCCTCTTAACAAGCCGAGTCTCTTTTCCGCCTGGTTCCTGTCCATGCTGTTTTTTAGAGGCTAAAGCCTCTTCATAATCCACGGGTGTTGTTGGAGGTAAATTCGCCATGATAGTACAGGTGGCTGTCATGACGGAAATAGTTTCTTTTTTAAAGTCACTTTTTAAAAGTTCACACAATAATTATTACGAAAAAAATAAAAACAAATTAAATGAAAAAAGAAAAAAAGAAAAAGGAAAAACAGACTAGAGTCCGAGGGTAAGTAAACAAAACAAAACAAAACGGAATTAATAAACCTTGGCTTGTAAAAAGAAGTCAAGCGTATGAAATAAAATGAATGAAAAACGAGAGTGGGGTAAAACACGAAAAGAAAATACACTAAAAAATTAAAGTTTACAAACACACAAAGAAAGACAAAACTTAAACTAATTACAAAGAGGTTAAGAATAACAGAAAATATAAAACGAAAAACTTAACGGTTAATCCAAAAAATCCTCTTTCGTCAAACTTTAGCTAAACCAAAATGCCATATGCAATACTCGAAAACCAGTCAACACGTGGATAGGATAGAGAAGATATTTATCTTGTATAAATACAACATTTTGGCATATGGCCGAAGGGGCGAAAATGGGAGGGAGACTGGTCATCGTTAGCTATCCTTGTCTTAGTTAACCACAATCATGACCCAATCATTCGTTATAATAACACATTCACCACAAGAACTTATCCATCACCTCTCAATCCTGCACACACCACAATGCCGCATATCCATAGGGGACCTACTAAACACCCCATGACATAAAAATTTCAAAGTTTATAGTATGCAAAAACATATAAAAATTTCACGAAACATGAAATGATAGGGGAGGGGAGATGAATCCAGAAAAGAAACTCAAAATGTAAACCAAAGATAAAACTAAAACAGAACAATGTTAGTAGGAACTGTCCACCCCACCAAAATAATAAGAGTGGCCGCAGTATTCTGCCGATAGACAGAATCAAGTAGCACACTCACTAATGAAATGGGGAGGGTAAAAATAAATGATAGATTGGGAAACATCAAAGGCTGACCCAGCCGAGATGAAAACAGGGGACAAAAACAAACTGGAGATATTGGGAATCTTGACATGGATCATAACAAAAGAGAGAGCCGGGAAGAACACTTATTCATATTAACTAGGAAAACAAAATAGTGTCTAACTAAACAAGTAGGAGGGTCTGCAGGAAACCGCCCTGTTGCGTTAAGAAGACTTAAAAAAAGAAAATCAAGGCTAGCCCCGTCCACACGAACCAGGCTGGCCTGAGTTACTCACCTTTCGCTGAAATCTGTCGAAATCAAATGCTTTCCATCAGATCTGATTTTCACCATAACCTGATGCTTAAAAAAACAATCAGATCTTTATACGAATAACGTTCATTTCGCAAGATTTCCTCCTTTTGCGACGTCCACACCATCAGCCTTGCCACGGCTAGAATCGGAAAAAATATCATCCGTTTTACCCCGGAGAATGGGGGCAACACATTTTCACGAGCCGATCGGGAGCGCACCTGAGGAAAATGGTAGAAGGCGTGCGAAGCCGTTTCCTCTAAGCCAATGTCACACCGATGACAATCTGGCAAATCTGCCTCGTCCCATCTGAAAAGTACGTCATTGACAGGTAACACGTTCCAAATCAATCGCTAGCTAAGCGAAAACTCAGGGTTGCTGAGATAATCCGCCGCTGGCACCCAAGACCAAAAAGACAGTAACACTGATGCCGACAAGCCGAGCCGGTTACACAGAGGATCTTTCGCGAAGAAACTCGACAGCCCTCCATGACCGCGACGGCGCTTATCCCCAAAAATATGGGAAGTGATGGTATGGCTAGGGAATGCGTCCCTAACACTCGGCACCTAAATCGTGATCTCCGTCAAAACGTGACGTAGGAAAGCCAACTTCGAGGCATGGAGATGACTCGCAGGTGTGGCAATCCGAATCCCCCATGAAACGGACGCTGGTAACAGGCTTCTTTACGAACTCAATGTTAGCGGCCACACCATAAGAGGGTGATCAACAAACAAACGATCGCCTCCATATGGGTCCAGCGAAGAGGAAGTACTGCCAAGCGGTAAAGGATGAGAGCCACGATGAAAGTGGCACACACCTCAGCCCTACCCTTCACGGACAACCCCCTTCGAAGCTCCGACCTTTGCCTGTACTTCCGGCCAATTCTTCTTCAGCTGAAATCCGGGCCCGAACAACACAGCAAAGATGCGGACGGGTCCATCAGTCCAGCTGAAGGGCCCCGGAAGCGCGACCAACTTTCAGGCACATAATTGCAAGCCGGAAGACTTGTTGCGTTTAATCTAGTCACTTTCTCGTACCGTTCAAGCGCCTTCTGCACCACCTTAATGTCGCTGCGGCACGACACGAAGATGGATACGTCAACGGCGAGTCATTGGCTATATTCAGTGTTGAAGGACCTAATCTTGTCTACCACCTACTACAATAACCGTCCCCACTAATTCCCGCTGCACTAATCTGTTGCTGAAAGTACCGCAGGTCCAGTAAGAACAGATCGAACTTCCAGTGTCCAGTCATTCTAGGCCTAGTACCTAACACCATCCGGTCACAGACAACTCTTTGATCTGAATAGTCTAGACGGTGGAACGTGGGACAATCTAGTAGATCTAGATCGATCCTTCTCACTAACATTCTGTCTAGGTAGCAGGATACCTGGAGAGACCGCCAACTACGAGCCCAGCTCCACATCTGCCCCCTCAGATGATCGACCCGGTATCTATCGACGAGCCCAAAGTCGTCGATCAGATCAAGTAGGCTACGATCGCATAAACTGCAACGACCCAAAATGAACCACTACTCAAAGCAATATCAGTCTTGATCAAACCCCTCACCCCCGCGTCGACATGAACAAGGTCCATCTTCACATCTAGGGAACGTTTAACTAACAAGGAAACACCTCTGGCCAGCTGGTCCCCGTATGCTGAATAGACAACAAAGTTGCTAGACAGCACACGAGCATCAACGTCGCAAGCCAAGTGTGTTTCCTGGATCGCAGCTACATCCACTCCAAAGGACAAGAGATCACGAAGTAGGCAGGCAGCCTTACCCCGATCTCTCAAGCCTCTCACATTCAAGCTGGCTAGCTTAATAGACATAATTTAAGTCTGAGTCCCTTAAATGCAGACTGGACAGAAATCTGCGTGAGTCAAGACCCGACGGGTTGTACAAGACTTCCAGTTCCGATTTCAGTCGTAATTCGACCATCCCTGACAATACCGCCGACGCCCGTGTGATAAGTCAGTTTCAGTGCCCTATATAATGTGGGATGAAGAATAACAGGGTCCCTCCCGGCACAAAATTTTTTCCAATTTTTTAGAGTCTGGGGACCCGAGTTCCACCATTCGAACTTAGGGAAAGGCTTTTTTAGCCTCATATAGATGATCCCACACTTTTAGGTTCCTCCCTATATTCCGAATCCCGGTAATGACCTCCGAGGCATTAGGGAAATTCCTCGGATCTTTCACAGACTTTCCGTCGATAGAAACAACCTTGAACAATGGTCATAACAAGGCCTTTTTGGGGGAGGACAGATCTCGTTCTAATGCCTGTCTGTCTATGCGACAGAATTCCCCTTCCCCTCCCTTGGGAAGTATTTTCGCATTTGGGAGGTGCTGCGGTGTGGAGGGGTGCTTTGAGAATGTGTGTTGTATGGAGGGAGTTTGTGGCAGTGTGCTTTGAGGAGGGTTATTTTGAAGGGGTGTGTGAGGCGGAGATGTGTTTGGAAGTGGGAGGTCAGTGAAGCTTTTGAAGGGGAAGAAGGTAGGCTTCAGGAAGTTGTTTGTTTTTCTTCTTTTTTGGCTGGGGAAGCAGGGACGGAATGTGAACTAGTTTTATCCTGGGCCTTCTCCGTCCTACTTCGACCAGTACGATTCTGTTTTTTATTTGTATTTTCCCCTTTTGTTGATGTTGTTGTTCTTCTTTTTCTTCTTTCTCCTCCTCCTATCTTCCTCTTTTTAAAGACGTAGACCGTGGTAGAGGCATCTCTTCTATAGAGACATCTTGGATCTGTTGCTGTTCTGATTGTTGCTCCCCCCGCCCCTGTTGACATTCCAGTTGGGGCTTCTGCTTTAAACTTGACTGCTGATGCTGCTCCTTCTTTCGTCCAGTTTTTGCAGTCAGTTTCTCAATCGTCTTTGGTTCCTCTTGCAGGTGGGTAACGGTTGTATATTTTACCCCCTCCTTCCTACTTCTGTTCACTTTCCTGGACTTTTATCAATTTTTAGGCTCGTGGCCAAGTCCGCCTTCTCTGGAAGTAGCTGGTTTTTGTTGGGTCTCCTCTTCCCCGGGCACGACTTTGATAGATGGCCAGCTGCCCCTCATGCCCAACAGAGTGGTTGTCGCCCTTCTACTACTACGTAGATAGACTGGCCTCCGCAGATCAAGATGTTGGGAATGTCGCCAAAATTCTTTCTATCCACCGTGACTAAAATTTCAACGTCACCCGTGGCAATGTCGGTCTTGCTTTTACTGCTGATACCTGATACTGCTTCTCCAAACTGTGAAAAAATATCCCAAATGGTCCTCCGCAATAAATAAGGATATTCTATGAAGAATAACTTACGTCTTCCTACGTTCCATGTATTCACTTTGCAGTCGTACTGACTTTGTGATAAGAACATTTCCAGCCAGAGCCTTCGCCGCTTCTTCCGTTGGGAGTAAGATGTCTCACATTACAGTGCTTCTACGCGCTAAAACTTTCGCTTAAATATTTAGTAGCTTTAGTGTCTCTTCCATGGCTTCCCTGCTGACACCTATAAGCTTACGAGTCTTAACGTCGGTTGTCAACAGGGATATTGTTTTCGTATTTACCGATTCCAACAGTGACGAAATCGGTAAGAGTTCATTTCCTGAGCGAATTTTTCGTAATGTTCAGACTCATATAGTAATTCGGACCTTTTGAGTGGGGAGGGTCTATTTCACACCCAAGCTGGAGTACTTTCCACTGTGGATGTCGAGTCGACAGGCTGGGACTGTGCCATAACGCCGGCGTTCCCAAGATACCGGTCACAAACAAAACAGAAACGATGAACAAGTTGTCACAAACAGCCAATAAAATACGTCAAAATAACACAACTTCAACAATGAATGACAACAAAAATCAAATACTTTGTGAAATATCCACTGACGTGAAGACAGACAGCGAGGATAGGATAGGATTGAGAAGCGCGATCCCTTAGAAGACACGCTAATACTCATTTATACGTCCTTTACGATCATAGGAGCTACTTATTTAATAATGGAATCGTCCGTTTTTGCTCACTGGTGATCTTGTGTTCAAACTACAGTGATGACAACGACACTTTATTCCTATACAACAAAAAAATGAAAACGCTTTCTAGTAGCTTTCACTTTAGCTTTAATTGAAAGCTAAAGGATTTCAACCTTACTTTTTCTAGTAAGCAAAGCACACTGTGGTGTATATCAAACAGATGTTATATTGATCGGAATCGATTTTTTTCATTAAAATCGGTCCAAACGGTCATTTTTGACACATTTGTAAACAAAAGTTAATTCTCGGTTTTAATAATCTTGCAAAAATAATATATATATTTCTGAAACGTTATTTGAGGAAAATTACTAAATTTAACGTTAAATCAATCTGATTTGAAACAAATATTGCTTACTTATAGTATAAAATGGGTCTTCTTTTTCTAACGTGTTAATCGATGTATTTGCATTCGATTGACAGCCGAACGTATTCATGTTGGTGGAGCAGACGATAAAGTTTGAGTTTTTTTTTTCGCCGTAAGTGGGGACAATCCTTAAGACATATAACCTTTAAATACTAGATTTATCGGTTTGTACATCCATACTTCAGAAATTCTGCACGTATTCACATATACAAAATCAAATCGAAATTCTTTTTAAAATATTCGGGTCGTCAGATTGTAATAAGTTTTGCACTATATGATTAGTAAATATAGTTTTCCTTAATAACAATATTTCTTAAGAATTATCTCATTGAAAAAGAATTTTAAAAGATTTAAAATCTATAAATTATTCAATTTAAAATTGTAAAAATCTTGTAAAATTCATTTTTCGTCGAATTCTTTTCTTCGAACAATATTGTCTTTAATATATATTATTTATTAAAGCAATTACAAGCTTCCTTAATTAAATAATGTCTTAATTTTATTCCGTTTTTTATTTTTATTTTTCGATTTTCGGTAAGACCGGATCCGATTTTGCACAAACAATTCAGTGATTTAAATTCTTCAAATTCTGTTTTTAACTAATGTAGTCACTATTATGCTGAATTATCTCAAGTTTTCATACGGGCTGAAACACGTAAAAAAATTTTTTTTAATCCGGTGATTTAAATTCTTCAAACATTCTGCTTTTAACTAATATAGTCACTAAAAATTATCACGTTGAATTTCTCAAGTTTTCATAAAATTAAATAAGGAGATGAACACATAAAAAAAGAAAATATTTTTACCAAGATTTTCTAATAAAAAATTTCAAACATATTTTCTTTCATTTGTGAATAAGTTCTGAAAATCTCATTAAAATTCGACAATTATTTTATTTTTGCAAGAATTTCCAAATTAATGTGTCTGTCACCACAAAACAGGCCAAAATTTGCTATGCTAAAAGTTAGTACAACCACTGACGTAAGAAAAACAAGATTTTTAATGAAATATTTCGAATGTTCTAAAAAGGAGAAAAAAATTAATTAAATAATCAAAAAATACTATGATTCTTCCTCTTAACGATTTTGACAATAAAACTGTGTTTTCATTACTTTTGAATTACATTTTCATCACGGTATACTGATTTTTTAGCGTTTACGTGAATAAACCTATATTTAGAGATTCTTGATATAATCTAAAGAGGAATCCGCAATGTTATTTGTCATAGTCTGACATCTCGGTTTCAGTCATTCCACCCACCGTAATATAGCTTCCCTGTCCGTTTTTCTATAAATACTTTCATTGTAGTTCTTCTGATGAAATTTCCGCTATGGTACCTAGACTTTATGAATTTAAGCGTAGACAGTCTCATCAGTTTACAGTTGAATTGGATAGATGCATACATTAGTTCTATGCTAACAGTTTTTTTTTCTGTCGCACTTTTCGCTTGTGGAACTTTTTTTCTAACTCAATGCTCTCCAACCAACTTTGATCTTCAAAAATCTAAATGCAATGTCAGTCGTTATCTACTGTCTTCTTGGTTCCTCTTCTTTTATTGTTCTCGCTCTTTAATAATGTTTCTCTTTCTTTAATTCTTTCAAACTCATTTTCTTTCACGCCTCTTGTGTCTTATTATGCCATACTGCCTTGCTTAGTGTGAAATGATCCTTAAAAAAAGTAATTCTTGTACTCACTTTCATTTAAGAAGGGCCTATAAAATTAATTTTACAAATTAAAAATATCATTTATTCCTTAATTCGTAATGAAAACCAAAGAACATTCAACAGGACAATCATGTTGAGTTGAATGATGAGGTCTTTAATGAGATACTACATTTACTTGAATATAGAGTTCTTTCTTTTGGTCGCAAAGATCGAAAGCGATAGACCACACCACGGGAGATCATGAGAGAGATTAGTTACAACTTCCTTAACCTGCAAACTTTCTTTGAGAGAAAAACTAAGGAAACTTACTATTTACTAAAGACAAGTCTATGATGTCATCACAGCTAATGCAAAGTGATAAAAAAGTAGGGATGTTTTCTTTATGAATCTTGCAGCACTGGACATTTGCCACAAATATTTTCCTTACAAACGTGCGTCAGAATGGGCGTATTGTCCTGGTGGTGGCCTCTTCCAAAATTGCAGCCACATTTATGAAAAGTGGTTGAACAGCTATTTAACTTTCAAACTGCCACTAAGTTTTAAAATGTTGGAACTTCCAAACACAATATTTCAAAAGAAGCTGCACTAGCTAAGGTCGTCTGGAAAGAGGTTTTTATGATGTAGGGATGAATGCACTATCTCTCATAAAGCTTCTTTTGAAGCTGTTGACAGGACGCTCTCATACATAAGAAATGGGAAATCTGTTGTGAATGTTGTCATAGCAGGGTATTTTCGACTGACTCTGCCTATTGTACTTTATGGAATTCCAGCCAATGAGTTTAAAGCACGTGTCAAATGTTACCTCTAGCTCATTATACAGAAGTTACAGCTCTTAAAAACGTAAGCGTCCACCTGCAATGGGATCAGAATGCAGGTTGTATCTCCAAAAACCTTATTTCCGGTGATGCAAAAACACCTCGAGATGCAAGTGGCCAAATTAATCTGAAAAATATTGGGATCATAGTCAAGTCAATAGAGGGACTCGTGGACTTTATATTTTCCAACATGGTCCAAAACCACAAAATTACCATTGATTCTGTTGTGACATTGAGTGGTTAAATGTTAGTTATGAGCAGCAAATTTCTTCTCTCCTAAAGTTTATTTTTTTGTCTCTCGAGAGCTTGGTATGTAGACGAAAACAGATCTGGAGAAATAATTTTATCTATTCCTTGAGAAATTAAGAAAACAAATATCATTAACGAGAAACGAGACAGACGGGGTTTATATTTTCGTTGATGAAAACGAATTGGGAAATTTAAACAAAGAACGAACCCGTTTTGAAGATCGAAGTTATGAAGATAGATCCTGTCGTTGACGAGCGGGTGATCTGGTTTATATTTTCGCTAGACAGGGATAAGCCCAAGAATAAAGAATTAATTTTATCTCTTCCTTGAGGAATCAAGAAAATTAAAATTAATGACTAGAATGAACCTACGCACTTTCGCCCACACGCTTTAAGAGACAGTTATGCTTGCCTTGGCAGATAGGCTGAGGTTGAATGCTGAGAAGGAAGAAAAAGAGGGAGAATTTGGCACCGCCTATATGGAGTGATGGCGTGAGATGTAAAGTAAAGCAAGTTGGAATTTAAGGGAGAAGCAATCCCTGTAACTACTCCCAAGAAGGTGGATAATTCTCCAAATTTTGAAAGTTGATTAAGAGAGCAGAATTAGGGAACAAAGAACCTTTATTGGGATTAATGTGAAAATTGAAGAATCAGAAAATCACCAGAACCCTTCCACCCAACGCCAGTTTTGGGCTGAAGTGCATAAGCAAATAGCTTTGAGAGTTCGAAGACTTGGGTTGCGAATACAACATCGAGTGCCTCTTGAATCCACATCAGCTGCCACTAGATTTCCTGATTCGAACGTTCATTTTTATTTTTTCGTTGTGAAGATAGTTCTTCTCATAATATAGCACCAACCACGGCTCAAGGCAGAGCTGCGATTACATTTGATCTTCCACTGCTCTAAGATCAAGAACACCACGTGGGCAGAGTTTGCGTAGATCGAAGTGGACAGCGACCAACAATTAGCTTAAACCAGCGTCAGCATTGACCAGCTCAGAGTTAGCCCTGTAGTTAAAAGTCGTCCTAAGACCATGAGGAACAGACCACTAAACGTGGTTACACCTCCGGGTGTAGGTGACGGTAAAATGAAGTTATACTGTAATTACTCAAATAAATGATGCAATCAGAAAAATAAACTCATTATGGAAGGTTTCATTATACATGTCGACACAGCTCTGAATACATCTGGGGTTGTTCAGAACTAAATGAATGAATTCTTCAAAATTCTTGAACTGCTTTATTTTCCTTCCAACATGCTTCAACCAAGAGTTGAACTGCTCATCATGCTTCTCGAAAGTTGTGCAGTGGTTCATGCTTAGTTGTTAAGCTGCATCTTCTACATACCATTGAGACGACTATCTAAACTAGCGTAGGCAAAACAGAGGATATGTTCATTCCCATGATACTCATAATTCCAAAATAATTCCATTTGAATTCAATCGACTTCAGTTCCCAATGAGGTGAGGTTACGCTTTGCTATGTCCATCAACAAGGCACAAATTTAATCTCTTAAGATCGCTTTTCTCAACTTGAATTTTCATGCTTTCCTCGTGGCTATCTCTATATTGGTTGTTCTTGGGTTGAACTCCTTAACAACCTTTTCATACTGGCATCAAGTGGAAGAAGAACTAAGGCTCTATGCTCAGAAGCCTAAGGGATTGCATCATTTATTCTGTGCTTCAGAATAAGTCTTTCAGTAACAGCTGCTTTTTCATGTAGAAATAACCTTTTTTGTTCTTATTTTTCATTTGTTACGTCGTGTAAGAATAAATGTTAATATTTTAATCAATATTAAAATACATTTTAATATTGATTTTCTTTAGACATCGATAAGAGTTCTGCATCTCTCGATGGAAGTTCAGATGGTGAAAGGAACATCGGTTCAGTATGAGAAATCCGAGAGCCGAGTTCGAATTCGGAACAGGTAAGAATCTATGTCCTCCCACCAACCATGGGTTAAACTTGTACCTGGAAAAGTAATTGTTATACTCAAAAAGTTGTTAATGTAATATTCACTCGTAAAAAAGGAAATTCAAAATATGTTTTGGCTTTAACTAACCTACGAAAGGCTGATAAACCGTAAAAAACTAATCAATTACTCAATCTGCATCTCTCAACTAATATTTTCAGCTATTCTTATATGTAGAATTATTCCAAATCTTTCACGTTCAGTGGCTTCCAATGGCAATTCCCTGAGCAAAGATGCGGAGCAAACTCTTCTATCAACAGTGTACAGATCCTCAAATGATTGAGGACCTTTTAGAGGAGTTATAGGTATTTATGTACTCAGTTATAACTCCTCTACAAGGTCCTCAATCATAAAATCCTGCTATGACGGAGCCAATAAGGGAGATAATCGTACGGGGTTATCGGCCTTGATCGGCGAGTTTGGTCTGGAAGGACAACAACAATGGTGGACACATAGACACACGTGTAAAACATGGCTTTATTCAATCCTTCCCCATCCGCTAGCTACATGTCGGTATTACCAAAAATAAAGGTTTAAGTAATAACAATATCTAATCTTCAACTTGTTTATTTCGTTATAATAGCAGTTATAACAATTTTGGCGACGAGGATCAGACAGAACATCACAACAAGGAAAATTTCTTTTTTTTCATCATGGACTATCCAATTCAACAGCTTCTTCAGCAACAGTTGAAATTAATAGAACTTCTCGCAAACAAAATTTCCGGCACAACACTGTCACAAGATACCAGTTTATCTACAGCGGAATCAATTGCACAATCCATCACAGACTTCTACTACGACCCAGCTGCAAATTCAATTTTCAGCGCGTGGTTCAAAAATATATTTTTCGTGTGGAATTTTAAGCGCAAACTGACCACTGGAAAGTCAATCTTCTACGAAAGCCTTGGAGTGCTGGAACACGAGAAATATACCAACTATATTCTCCCTAAACTGCCACGCGACTACTCCTTTAAAGAAACAATGTACATATTGACACAAATTTTCGGTGAGCAAACGTCTGATTTTAATTTACGTTTCAATTGATTGAATTTGTCGAAACTTGATAATGCGGATTTCACCACATATGCCGGTATTGTCAACTGGAAATATGAACGTTTCGGGCTCTCATCAATCACAGATTCTCAATTTAAATGCTTAATTTTTGTCTGTGGCTTGTGTTTACTAAGTGATGCATAAGTTCGTACTCGGATCCTGTCAAAAATTGAACAGAATCCCAACATTACACTGCAACAAGTGGCAGTTGAATGAAGCACTTTATAAACTCGAAACATGACTCCTCCATGGTTCAATATTCAGCCTGTTCCACTGCTATTACAGTCAACACCATACAACGACAAGACCAAGCAGGAAGTCCGGCATCGGACAAGAAGGCTGGCACTCCCGCCCTCCACGTGTTGGAACTGTGCTGGATGGTATTTTGCACGTCGCTGCCGAAGATGAAAGAAAAGAGGACACAAGGATGGGTTCTGTCAGTCATTTCGACGTAAACTAACATTTCACATGCGGCAGCCATCCAAAAGTTCACAACTTTTGCGTCCAATTCCAATCGCGACGTAAATATGTCTCGGTTATTTTAAATAATCGTGACACGCGACTGCAAATTGACACTGCCTCTGATATAACTCTAATTTAAAAAATAAAAAACTATGGAAGACCATAGGCAGACCTAAATTAGAGCCAACATCGCATATCGTATGGAGTGCGTCCGGAGATAATGTTCGTATTACTGGCGAATTCACAACCACTGCCATTGTAAATGGGACTAGCACGTCAGGTGTTGTTTATGAAGTAAACACGGACCATAACCTTTTGGGGATAGATTTTATGAAATCACTGGGCCTCTTCAACACCCCCGTGTGTAATTTGGTAGCCAGGTCGCCATTGTCACAATATGACGCCACTAACCAAATCCGTGATATCATTAGCAAATTTTCTACCATTTTTGATGATTCGCTTGGACATTGTACACAGGCAGAGGCCACATTCACACTTAAGCCTTCTATGAAACCTGTTTTCTGACCCAAAAGGCCTGTCCCATATGTTACAATACTATTGTAGACCAAGAAATAACACGCCTTGAAAAATTAAATGCCATCATCCCAGTAACATATTCACAGTGGGCTGCACCAATAGTGATTGTGAAGAAAGCTAATGGCTCCACTCGGTTGTGTGCAGACTTCTCAACTGGCCTCACTGCAGCACTCGAGGACCACCATTACCCTATGCCAACTCCGGACTCCCTATACACCATGCTTAATGGTGGTACTTGCTTCGCAAAGCTCGATCTGCCAGAAGCTTATCTTCAAGTGGAGGTAGAACCAGCATCAAAGGAACTACTGACCATTAACATACATCAGGGTCTATTCCAATACACATGTCTTCCTCGTCGGCTATATTCCAGCAAATTATGGATACTGTGTTAACCGGAATAGAAGGTGCAGCAGCGTACATAGACGACATTATCATCATCGGTCGATCGCATGAGGAACTGAGAGGAAGAACAAATTCGTATAACAGTTTGGCTTGCATCTCTGCCCTCGGTAAAATATCTGGTTTTAATTTTCAACCACCAAGGTCGGCGCCCAAACCCACAGAACATAACAGCCATTCAGCGTATGCCACCACCATTCGATGTCCCCACCTTACGTTCTTTTCTTGGATTGGTGAGTCACTACGGAGCATTCCTATCCTCATTATGCCAACTAAAGGCACCACTCAACACATTGTTAGCCAAGGAAACGGAGTGGTCCTGGTCTCCTGAATGTCAACAGTCATTCCACAAGATCAAATCCCTGCTTTGTTCGGTCCTATTCCTTACACACTTTGATCCAGATCAAGTTGTGGCAGCAGATGCCTCAAGTCATGAAGTGGGTGCAGTGATCTCACACTGATTTCCAAACAAGAAAGTAAAAGCTATCAAGTATGCAGCAAGATCCCTGATAGGAGCTGAGCGCAACTACAGTCAGATAGAAAAGTAGGCATTAACCCTAATTTTTGCTGTGAAGAAGTTTCACAGAATGCTCTTTGATTGTTAATTTACCCTTCTGAAAGACCACAAACCATTTTTGGCTAAAAAAAAGGACATTCCAGTGTATTCTGTCAGTCAATTGCAACGTTGGGCAACCATCCTTTTATGATACAATTTCACGATACAATACCAAAAGAATTTGGCCAGGCTGATGCTTTATCACGACTCATCGGCTCACAAAGAATTCAAGAAGAGGACACTGTAATTGCCGCAATCAACATTGATGGTGATTTCCAATGCACATTCAATGACTAACAGCAAAAGATATAAAGCGTGAACAGTAAAATGGATCCACACATTGAACAAGTCTTCAGATTCATTCAAGGATCCTGGCCCAGTAACCTCACAGGAGACCTGCTGCAATTTAAAAGAAGGTGTGATTCCTTATCAATCATTGAGGACTGTCTAATGTTCGCAGACCGTGTGGTTATACCCCATAGTCTCAGAACAGCGGTCCTAAGGCAATTACATTCCGGACAATCAGGCATTTCATGCATGAAAGCCATTGCGCGTAGTACGGTCTACTGGCCAAATTTGGACAGCGAGATTGAAAACAAGGTAAAAGGCTGCACCCGTTGCATGGAAGCGCAGAAAAATCCACCACAATCGGATGATTCCCACTGGCCTGATCCTGAACGACCCTGGTCCCGGATACACATTGATTTTGTGGGCCCCATCAATGGCTTTAATTTCAGCAAACATGGTCTCCCAAAGACCTTGGTGTCAGATAACGGGTCACAATTGACGTCAGATATGTTCAAACATTTCTGCCAGGCGAACAGTGTTACTCATGTTCGATCACCACCTTAACACCCACAGTCAAATGGACACTCAGAACGTTTTGCTGACACATTCAAGCACGCTTTACTTAAAACACGGGGGGGGGGACAACAGAGGAGACATTACAAACCTTCCTCCTGACATATCGCTCAACTCCGAATGTGTCAGTAAAAGAAAGGAAAACACCAGCAGAGGGACCTATGGGACGAAAACTCCGTACAACATTAAACGCCTTACGTCCTCAACAAGTCCAGGGCCAACAACCACAAAAGACACTCCAAATACACACACCAGTTTTTGCTAGAATAACTAGAATAACCTGGTAATTCAAGCTGGGTACCCGGTATCATACAGACAAGAAAAGGAAAAAGAATGTACGGGGTTAAAGTTGGAAACCAGATCTGGGTGCGTGGAAACCGCAACTTCGCTGACGACAAACAAAGAATGACCCTGTACCTGACAGCCCATCCATTCTCTTTGACTTATTCATGGACTTATTCATGGATACCTTCGATTTGCTACAACTCCCACCTCTAACTATAAATTCTACCTAGAGTGTTGCATGTGGATGTGTTATTCCACATATTTTCTTGCCTTCGTTCTTAATCAGATTGTCTCAGTTTTTTTTTTGGTGGGTGGGTGGGGGGGTCATAATATATCAACTGGAGATTTAATTGTGGTTCATTTGTAATATCTTGACATCTTCCAGTAAAAGATGATCCTATTAAATTCATCGTTTTGGTATAATTCAAAGAAAGTAAACAATATTGGTATTATTTCAGTGTGTGAACCGCGTGTCATGCATTTTATGGTCGACAGAAAACGCTTACATATTTCTTAAGATATGGTGGTATGTGTCCAATTGTGAAATATCCAAACTGCCTCGTTGTTGTTGATACAACTCTGAATTGGATACTGGGTGATCTAATTTCTATCAATCCATTGCAGGTTGAAGGTTTCCACGTCTAAGCATTTTTGGTGGTGTATTTGCCTACATACTTGATGGGTGATGCTTACACAACTCAACAATGATATGACATTAAGGCTCACGAAACAAACTAAGCATTCTTTTAATGACTTTGGTCGTAGGATAATTTTTCACTCTCAATCTTGGCATACATGCCCACTTAAAATTTATAAAAGTATTCGCGACGATCGAATTATCCTGGTCGTAGCATGCATAGCAGACTATAGTTCAAACTGATTTGGTTTTCTATGCTGATCTCATTTGTGGTTCCTATCCAAGATTGCTATCTCCCAATGTAGTAGCTACCGTTATACATTATGAACAACAAAGAATATTGGAGATATCATATGCAAGGTTTATCTTGGCTATTCTTCTGAATACTCCCCCGTATGCTGTCTGGCAATGTCTTTTTTCTCTGTTCCTGTATCCAGCTACTTTAGCAGCTGCAGACAAATTAAATTACATACATACTCTTCTGATTGTACTTTTCCTGTATGACAATACCATAATCCATAGCAGGAGAATTCTCATAGACATACCGAAAATAGCAATATAACTCATTTGTCCGGTGGAGTAAGTCCTGGAGAGACTTCATAATGTCTTCCCTTGTTTCTGGGATGACACCATATCGGCAGTATACATATTCTTGAGGACACAAGATGAAATAATTTTCGAAATATATTTCATTCTCATTAGGCGCTTATCTCGTTGTGGCGGAAGATAAGTCCCGTGGTCACATGACGACCGCTTCGTGACGTCACTCCATACAATGACCCAAAGCGGGAGTCGATTTTCAGTTCGTGAATAGCAACTAAACGAGAAGGTTGCTTTCTTATATTATGGGCATTTGGCCCATGCTGTGGCTAAATCTACCTCCCCAGCTTACAAGCACATGATGCCATTTCCGTTTGGGACATAGATGAATCTGGTCCGTTTAAACCTGTAGTCTTCTCCAGGTCAGGAATATATTCAAATTATATGTTGACCTTTCCTTTTTGTTCCTCCTTGTGCTTTGCTTTGCTGTTGGATATATGTGATATACACCTCTTCACGTGGGACATGTGTATATATGTATATATATATAGCTTTGTGTATGTTGTAATATATAAAAAAAAACTCTCTGAGAACAAAGCATTTTGTCATTCTTTTTCCTTTCAGCCATTCTATTCCGCCCTGTCCGTGAGCTACGGTGTTGTTGTATCACGGATATAACAATGCTCATAACGAAAGAAATGGAATTGGGAGAATAAATCATTCTTCCTTCCCTCTCGTTACAGTGGAATCTTTTTGGCATGTTTGTAAATATTGTCTGTTATTGGGTACAGAATAAAGTTTTAGGCCTGTTTTAATACGGCATGTATGCTGATATGTAATTGTGTTGGAAATAGGGTTTATTTCCTGTATCTCTCTAAAAAAAAAACAACAATTATCCATGGAAAGAACGTAAGAAACAGTGTTTATTGCAACATCACACGGGTAAGGAAAGAAACACATGAACAATGACAAACAAGGCAACAATTCAATCAAGAGAGGATGGCAGTGTAACGAGGCGCTGGTACTGGTTCGAAGTTTAGTTGCAATGAATGCAAAGTGGTGACTTGTGTTAACCAGAAATTAGAAATAAACCGCGAAGACTACCCGAGAGATGTCTTATATAATTAAAAGGAAACTAGGAAAAGAAACAGAGAATTAAAATTATCTCAGATATATAAAATGGAATTAATGAGGAAATCCAAGAGAGTTGAATCCCGAGCGAATTTGGTGAAAAGTCATTAACTTCGAAATTTCTTGAAGGTGATCTCTTTTCCCTGATAAGGAAAATATTTGCTTGAGTTTCCGAGATGAAACCTGATCTGAGAGGGATGCATTCTTAATACTACGATGCTAAGCCATAAGTTAATTTCTCATTAAAAGTTGGAGAAATGTTGTTTTGCTTGGGTCATGTGTATTTTTGGTCAATGGACACAGAAACATTGCAGATACAGGTGGAAATGTTTTCGACGATGAAAGCCAGTTTTTAGGATTACGCGAAAAATAAGTTAGCACGCTCCCTGGAGAGAGTTAATAACCGCTCCGTGAGGGACACAACGAACCATTAGGTGATCGCCGACGAAAAACTGACATTTCAGAAAGCGTGAGACGGACTGGACTGCCGACAAAAACATGTACCCATATTTGGCTTGCCTGGTACACCGGACGAGAAAACGACCGTGTACGACTGCCGCCACGCACGGTTCACACCTGGCAGCCAGAGAGTGTTTGGTCGGCGTCAGTTTACGTTCGATTCGGTGGCCGGAAGCGACCTGATCATAGTCGATTCAGTGAACAGGTTTTGGGTCCGCTTACAGCCTGTTTATAGCAGCGGTCGGGCAAAGTGAGAATTTCTCAACAGTGATCATCAATGCACCAGGCTATATAGCGGAGAATTACCTCAATTAGACAAACTGTTAAACTCCAGGAGCAGCGGCAAGGCATGAAAGGGACCTCAGGGATAATTACCTCCACTAGTACTTAGGTGAAGCACGATCTCGCACTGCAGTTAAAAAAATTGTTTAAAAGGTAATAAAAGTGACTGGAGTAACTTTCCGATGTGTCAAATTTACCGTTTTCTTAATAACATTGAAATCGTCATGTTATTTCATAGCTTGACAGTTGCTGCATATTAATGTCCATATTAAATTAATATGGACATTAATATGCAGCAACTGTCAAGCTATGAAATTAATATTATTAATGTAGCAACTGTCAAGCTAGGAAATTAATATTATTAATGTAGCAACTGTCAAGCTAGGAAATTAATATTATTAATGTAGCAACTGTCAAGCTAGGAAATTAATATTATTAATGTAGCAACTGTCAAGCTAGGAAATAACCCGAGAAATAAATCTTTACAAAAGCAAAGATTTCTTTATCTCAATGAACCTCGTCAAGTTGAATAGAAAAATAAACGAGAGTACGAAATTTCTCAAGAGCATCCATAATTATAACTATTGCTTACAAATAACATTCTTTGGAACTGACAACCAAGCAATCCTGAGGGTTTCAACTGGGCTACCTTTAAAGTCCAAGTTTAGATTTAGCATCAAGTTGGAAGAATTTTCACCAGGCCGCGACTTCAAACGAATCATCTCCAACAACAACAGCTGGGTCGGTCAGTGAATCTTCCCTGACAAAGTCTTTTCTCAACCACAGTTTTTTTTTAACTGTGGACCAACAACTTTAAAGTATATCCTCAGCCACAGCTTTTTACTGGGGACGAAACTACTAAAAGTCTTTTTCTCAACTGCAGTTTTTACTGTGGATCAAGTACTTAAAAATCTTTTCTGGACTACATTTTATTTTTAACTAACTCAACTAAAGACTATTTTAATCCTTTTTGAATTCATGTACATATGTTTGTAAATACAAATCATTTATTTCTCAGGCATACCCATGTAACATTTATTTTTATTTTATTATTGTTTGGAATTCGGGTTTTTAATATAGAAATATGGGCGACAGGATTACCTACAGACACGTGACAAACTTATTGCTTTACTATCTGACATTGTGCAGATTTTTTAAGCACACTTACAATCGACAGATGGTCATGTAATGCTGATTAATATTAAATTAACTTATGGACTGGTGTAAACTCATTGCTTGTCAATAAAGAACTGTAGAGCACCACTGATTTTTTTCATGCAAAACAATTGCAAAAATTAAATTGTATCATTAAATTTAGCCTAAAAATAGTAGTTTTTGGTTCGAAAAACACTTTTTTGTGCAAGGTAGTTGAAAAATGAAGTTTTTTTGTTTAATCGTGAAAATTTTAGATTTTTTAAAAACTGTTTTTCAGTTTTTATAAAGCAGCAACAAAGTTTTTTAGTGCTTGATCACTTCATATAACAATGAACACTTTTCTGTCTTATGGCCTGCCTTCTTGAAATCATTGTTTGTTTTATCATGTCCTACATAACGTTTTAACTGTGACGCTGACATTTATTGTGTTTTTCCACCATTCAACCGATATCGCTCAAACAACTTAGTTCATTCTTCTTATCGATAAACAAAAATGTTTATATATACTTTACAATACATTTTAACATCATTTGAATGTTGTAGTGTTAAGTGTTTAGAGATTGAAAATCAAAGGAAAATTGGTTAAAATTTAATAAATCATGTGGCTAAAAATGTGTCTGTCACACTCGTAAGTTCAAAGAAATTAAAATATGACATGTAAAATAAAAACAACACACATACAGTCATTTCAAAGATTAGATTTTTTAGACTATAAAACTTGTATCATCTATAAAACTTGTATCATCATTCCTTTAAGTTGCTTAACAACAAAGTTTTTTTAAAGCAATATTTATTTTGCTAAAATAAAATTTAAAAATAAATAAATCGCATTTGCTGGTAGATACCCGTTAAAGAAAGAAAACATGACTCATTTTATCGTTATGGCAGTCTGGCATGTATCATAATCAATTTTTAGATGTTGATCGAATGAATGATCGAGATGTTCAAATTCAAGTATGTAAAAGTAGAATTATGAAGTTAAAGTAGATTTTAAACGCAATAAAATTGAATAACGGATGTTTGACATTTTGCTAATTTATAATTTGCCTTTAATTTGAATTAGCCTAAATAATTTATGTCAAAGTTTTATGCTCTATTATACGACATTTATATACGAAATTTATTTTAGTAATTCTTCTGAGTAAGAAAACACATCAGAATAAAAATAATTATAGTGTTACTGTTAGTCTTCCGTATTTAAAAAAATATGAAACATCTGCTTTTCTCTGCTCAGTTATTCTTTCATCCCCTAACCCCAGTTATGTTATCAGTCAACCGATTTCTTAGATGTCAAGATATTTTGTTATTAAATAATGTGGATCTAAAGTTCTAAAAATGTATTAATAACTATGTGATTAGAGAGAATTTGGAGAGTCATTTATTGGAGTTTCACTTTCTTGTCGGAAAGGTGAGTGTCAATGACGTCATTATAGCACCGCCACCGTCGTCAACGGCAATTTCATTTGCAAGGGGTGAAGATAGAAATTAAAAGGAGTGGAAAAATACGTTTGTTTTATCATTGAATCTATCTTAAATATTTAGTTTGGATGAATATGCACAAATCACAAACTCAAAATGAGATTCTCAAGACGACTTTTTCAACACTTCCGACAATATTTGGATCATTATTCCCAGTACAATCCTTCACCACTTTCCATGAAACAGTTCATTGATTTTGGTAAGTAAATAATGAAAAAAAAAAATCATTTTGAAATTAATTGTGACTACTTTTCCTCGACTCATGCATTAACAAGCTTCTTACCAAATTGAAACAAAAAAATGGTGTCAACTTGTAAAAAGATGCCCGTGATCAGTTGTTAATTAATTTATATCTTTATTTATTTCTTTTACGAAAATAATAATATCGATGATCTTTCTTCTCACAACTTACATCACTGATCCTAAATGATCATAAATAGAGGGGTCAGTTTTTTGTGGTTATGTCTATAGTAAACCTAGCCCTCACTTTGTGACCACGTTGCTTCTTCTTTTCCATCGAGGCTTTTTAAAAAGTGAGTACACTAAAAAAAGTGGAAATTTTCCTGAAATATCTTCTATATTTTTGTACTAAAAATGAAATGCTGTTGTAGTGTCGTCTTATTTTAAAATTATATTCATTGTAGGGGATATAATTAAAAAAAAAAACTAGTAAAATATATGTGCTAAATCTTATTTTTTATGTTAAAGAAAGAAGAAACACGTTATTCTTTTGTTCTGATTTGAATGTTGATCCGGAATCAATGTTAATTGGGCTGAAAATGGTTATTTTATCTTTTCTTTCTCCATAATAAATAATTTAAACCTTTTTCCTTTCATTTCTACCTATTCTGAATTTGAGAATGCTTGATTTTTTTTTTGCCCCGAAAAATTAATTTATGTCACATATGTTAACTAACAAGCTGATCTGAGAAAAAGGTTTAAAACTTCGTGATTGAGATTCTTTTTTGTCTGTCTAAAACGAAAAACAAAAAATTAATATCAAATTAAATCTGTTTCTCTTATTACAGTTTTTTCTAAATAAGCCTATTTTTTTTTTTTTTTACATTTGATTAAAAAATTACTATTCGACCTTCCTTATCAAAATAGTTCCCTGTGTAAGACTACTACACTGTAGTTACGGAAATTTCCTCTATTCAGTTAATGATTTAATAAGAAAGTCAGCAGCTGCATAAAAACTTCCAAAGGATTATTAAAGCATATTTATTTTGTCATTATTCTTTTTTAATGGTTAAAAAAAAATTATTACTCACGTGGTTAATAGAACCCACACTTGAATTCATTTGTATGATGATTGTACCCTGTCTCGGGTAAAAAAATTGTATACTGTACAGACAGTGTACATGTAATTATTAATTTTAAACAAACTCCGTGATCTACACTATGGCCTAAATAAATCCGTATTTGTTTTCAATCTTTTAGATTGAAAACAAAATACCCTTTTCATTCCTTTTTGTTTATTATTGGTTTTTCAATAAAATTACCATGCGACAGATGTACTGAAGAAGAGAGTGTTACTGTTCCGATATGTATTGCAAAAGAAATCCAATAAAATTTCAGTTCCTGAAGAAAAATTTGAGAAAACGGTGAAAAAATTAATAAGCCAACGTACTCTCAAGTTATTTTTAATTAACGTCTAAACAACTAACTGATGGAAAGTTCTAATGAAACATTTCAGCAATTTCACTAGTTTTTTTACAAATGAAAACATCTCTAAGAAAATTCCCAGCTAAAACGCATATTGGGCAACAGTAAAAAAGGAATATATTTAAAATAAATTAAATTTATTGAAAGCTATATTGAATTTGTTTAGCTGTGTTGCAGTGACATGTTTTAAATTCTGATTATTGTAGCCAATGATAAACATCAAACGATAGAAATTTTACTTGTCCGTCTTTTTGAAGCTGAGTGTGTTTCTGGGTAATTTGATTGATTGATTCATTCATTCTCCCCCCCCCCCCTCCAGTGACAGGTTACAGTTTTACATATAACGTTATTTTCCAGTTTAGGTAACTCCAAACAAAAGCGATTCCTAAGGTTGTAAAAATAAAATGCATTATTAAAAATCTTTTAAGTTTTAATTTGAAGCTATTAGCTTCAAATTAAAACTTAAAATAATAATATTCTAATAAGCAAAACTGAATTTAAAAATTGATTGGAATAAGTTTCTTCTTTAATCAGTTAAAATAAAAATAAAAAAGCTAAAATCTGTCAACACAACGTAATTCTCTTTATTAAAAAATCATTCAAAAATAAAATATACTTTCTGAAACTTTATTTGAGGAAGGTTAGCTAATTTAAAGTTTAATTAATTTGATTTGAAATAAATAGTTTTTGCGTTTTTTAACATGGAGGTAGGTATTTTTATGAAATGTTGACAACTCTCTCTATAGACTTTGGGAATTATTTCGAAGGGGGGGGGGCATAACTGCAATAATTACTTGAATATAATATGAACACCTTTTTTATATAATTGTTTTTTTAACTATCCAGTAATTTTAAAAATTTAAGAAAATATTCTAAGCAATCTAATATTTTATTGAATTTTAGGTACTTTTGGCTTGTTAAGGAAATGTTAGAAAATTACCAATAAATTTTAACTCTACTATAGTTACAGCTCTTAATTTCTGAAAAATATTACAAAAATACACATTTATACACACATAAAACAAATTCTTTTTAAAATATTGCAAGTTGTTGAATTTATGGTTAGTACATAGTCTTAATTTAATAACAATATCATTTGACCTCTACAAATTAATACTAAATTTTAAAAGATTTAAAATTTTATAAATTATTCTAATCAAAATTTTAAAAGAAATGAAAACACTTATAATTATTCACTATATATTGAAAAAGTTTTTTTTCTTAAGACAATAGTGTCTATATAATATATATTATACATGAAAGCAATTAAAAAAGCTTTTCTAATTAAATATTTAATTAAAAGCTTTTCTAATTAAATAATGTTTTAGTGCATTTTTATTTTATAATTCAGAGTAGATTTTCTGTAACTGGGATCCTGTTTGACCAAAAGGATTTCATGATTTAAATTCTCTGAGATATTGTTCTTATAGCTAATATAAACATTAAGCACAACAAAATAGAATTTTTTGAAATTTCATAAAATTAAATAAGTGGTGGTTAACAATGTAAAAAAAAAATTTGCAAAGTTTTGCTTTAAAACAAAAAAATTTCCAAAATAATTTAATTCACTTTGGAATAAGTTCTGAA